>ML418768.1:0-47928 GCA_005239525.1 Nicotiana knightiana | reverse complement strand
CCCCCCCCCAATTTAGGAGTTGAATAAAAAAATTCAGCAATACATACAGGTCGGGTCAAGGACAGCAGTTGTATGCACTGCTGTAAATAGATTAGCATGGCCCCTTCGCAAGGTTGACACGCCCAAATCGTGAAATGGTCCAAATTTCTTAATAAAAAAGGGTATACCTATCACTAATTTAATTCGCTCAACATTAACTTCATGAAGGTAACTTTTAGCTGCTTTCTGGGTTTGAGATGGTTTAGTTTGTGCAGTGGACAATTCAGTGAAGTTCAAGGAAGCTGCCAAGCATGGGAATTTGATCCCCCTTTACAGGTCTATATTCTCCGACCACTTAACTCCAGTCCTCGCTTACCGCTGTCTGGTGAAGGAAGATGATAGGGAAGCTCCAAGCTTCTTGTTCGAGTCTGTGGAGCCTGGTTTGAAAGTTTCTAATGTTGTAAGCTCCTTGTTCTACCTCAGTTTAGTTACTTGATTGAAACTGGAATAGCCAATGGAAATCTGTCTTTAAAAGAATGATGGGTTTGAATGAAATTCATATATTCAAAAACCACGTAAAATACTAAAACTCACAGCTTTTTATAGCTAAAAATAGTTTAAATTGTTTCAGTCACAGATCATCCAAAGAAAAACTGCTTTGGACCCAAATCGTGATAATGGCATCCTCCTTGGAAGAAGGGAGTACTTATATTCTCAAAGACTACATGGGGAATGACTGATTTTTTGTGCTAATTACATGCCTGCACCGGCACAATTCTTAATAGAACAGAAGTTACTTGCTTGGTTACAGTTTGCTATGTTTATTGATGAGTTAATTATGCTAGGGGCGATATAGTGTGATTGGGGCTCAGCCGACAATGGAAATTGTTGCAAAAGAGAACATGGTGACAATTATGGATCACCATGAAGGAAGGAGGACAGAAGAATTTGTGGAAGATCCAATGATCGTTCCTCGTAGGATTATGGAAAGATGGAAACCTCAATGTATAGATGAGCTTCCTGAGGCATTTTGTGGTAATAAATTATACTTCAACTGCTTGAGTTTATTAGTACAAATACTAATCTAGCTTGGTGTACTGTGTAAAGAAGCACTTGCAGTTCAATGTCAATTACCTGCCTCATGTGAATGGCAAATCATAATGTTAAATTGTTCGACAATTTGAATAATTTCTGCCAAGCCGCTCTGACGTTTTGTTGTTTAATTCGGTCCAATTGTAAATCTGTTATTCTGACAGCACATATATGTATTTAACTGTCTTTGTTATCCCAGCTTTCAGTTTTTGTGGCTTATCATACTATGCAATATCCTTCAAATTAATTTTCTTGATTTGTGTCTAATGGATGGCATGCAGACTGCAGTTTTAATCTTAATCAATATGTTATTTTTGCTTTTTTTCGGTGTATAACTGGAAGTTAGCCCATGCTTTGCACCTGATACTTTTCACGTATGTTATGCAATGGTTTTTTCTCCCTGCATCAATGACGAAGAAGTAATACAAATATTGTAACGAAAAAGGGAAAAAGTTGAGTCACTAAAATAAGAAAATGATACAATCTATAAAAAATTGAAATGATTTGTTTATCTTTTATGGTGACACAGTAATTCTAGAGACATTTAAATGCTTTGATTTCCCACAACATGAAGCAAAAAGAGATCTGAAATATACATATAAAGAATAATCTATTTAGCAAATCTAGTTTATAGTAGGAGAATGAAAGAGAAAGAGAGGGAGAAAACTGTCGTATTGATTTGTACAACCACTACAAGGAGGTTGTTATAATTGAAAGAGTATGCTAGTTACATATACTTGAATATAGTGAGAATTTATCTAAAATAAAGTGAGGATCCATGTCAACGGAAAGTCAGAAAGAGGGAAGCTGAATAGAGATTATGTGTTGAATAAGACTAGGCCAAAGTTTTAGATGTCAGTACATGATAATTGATACCTCTATACACAGATTTCATGTGGGAAAAGAGTGAAAGTTTACCATACCTAATGCTGCGTTTCTTCCTTTGCAGGAGGTTGGGTTGGTTACTTTTCATATGATACAGTGCGTTATGTAGAGAAAAAGAAGATTCCTTTTTCAAATGCTCCTATGGATGATAGGAACCTTCCTGATCTTCATCTAGGTCTTTATGATGATGTAATTGTGTTTGATCATGTGGAAAAGGTAATTTTATTTTCAGTCCTCGATAAACCTTATTATATCTTGCTTTCCAGATTATCCTATTTTGTTCTAGGGCCCATTTAATTCACGAACATACACTTGACCTCTCGTTGAAGTACCTCAATAAGAGCACTTTGATTTCACTTTTTGTAATTGGGATCGATTTCTTCAATTCGTGATAGACATTCAACCATTGACCATGGACTGTTCTCTTTACTTCTCATTGACTTTTTCTGGTTTGAGTACTTCTGTGATCAACTCTAATAATTATTGTTTCTGAATCATCAAGTTTTGCGTCAAAATGCATCTGGTTTATTAATTAAATAAAACTCAGTATGAATTACTTCTTAGAGATCAATATTTTCAGTTGATAAGGTGTTTTATTCGCTGTATATGGTATTATGGTCCATTATTTGATTTTCTTCTTAATACCAGAAAGCATTTGTCATACATTGGGTGCGGTTAGATCAGTTTTCTTCAGTAGAGGAGGCCTACAATGATGGTATGACCAGATTAGAAGCATTGATGTCTAGAGTACATGATATTGTTCCGTAAGTTATTTCACTTTTTCTTCCAAAAATAATTACCTTATTTCTGCTCCTTTCCTCTCATTCATTTGGTTGTACTGGTTTCTTATTGTAGTCCTAGGTTGGCTTCAGGGTCGATAAAACTTCACACTAGCCAATTTGGTACTTCATTGAAAACGTCGACCATGACAAGCGAAGACTACCAGAAGGCTGTTTTGAATGCCAAGGAGCATATCTTGGCTGGGGACATTTTCCAAATTGTTCTTAGCCAACGTTTTGAAAGACGAACGTTTGCGGATCCGTTTGAAATATACAGAGCACTAAGAATCGTAAATCCAAGTCCTTATATGACTTATCTACAGGTGTGCCGCTTTCTTTGAAACTTTGACTCTTCAAATTCTTTTTTCTTTTCTTAGGTCTCTCATGAAGAATTTCTTTTGATCAGGCTAGGGGGTGTATTCTTGTTGCTTCTAGTCCAGAAATTCTTACTCGAGTTAAGAAGGTAAATCAACTCTGATGTTTTCCATTCTAATTTGCAGATTGCATTCTAATTCTATTTTCTGGTTTTGAGTTGATTTCACCCCCAAATTCCATCTCTCGTTTGTCTAGCATTAACAGCTTTCCTAATAGTCTTAATATTACCCTCTCTTTTTTTTCTTTGGTCAGAAAACAGTTACTAATCGACCCCTAGCAGGGACTATTAGGAGAGGTAAGACACCTGAGGAAGATTATATGTTGGAAAATCAACTTTTGCATGACGAGAAACAGTGTGCGGAGCACATAATGCTGGTTGACTTGGGAAGAAATGATGTTGGAAAGGTTAACACTCCTAATTTTCCTTCTTATTTATCTTCCAGATTATATGTGTTAAGGCTGTCATTATGTGTATCGTCTTATTCTCTGTCATGGAATGATTTTGTTCTTGTTTTGGATCAAATAGTGTTAAAAACTAAGAAGTTAATCGTCTTTTTACTCTAGCATGAATTTGCTTATGGAATTCTCTGATGTTGTATGTTCCTTTCCGCTCCTATATTGAGCTTGCTTCTAACTGTCTATAAAACTAGTTAAAGCTCAGATGCATAATCATAATATCCCTAGTCAAATACCGAGATATGCATTAAAAACTATAGGGAATTAATATAGATCTTGCTAGTTGGATGCAGAATCAAGATTCTATATGGCTTTCAGATGCTAACATTTTGACAATCAATTCTCCTCTTGGTGTATGTTATTAAAATTTAAATCAATAATCATACAGTGTAGTATGCAATTCATCCTCCTTTTAGGCCCTGGCATTGGTGCTCACTAGGGTAGCCCGGTGCACAAGGCATCCTGCATTCACATAGGGTCGGGAAAGGGCCACACCACGAGGCATTGGTGCTCACTAAACTTCTATTTATTTGAATTGCTGGGTTCCTACTCAATTTTATTTGCTTGGTTACTTCTCATGTTAGAATCATTGTAAGCATATTATTGAAGTTGTCTTTCACTTCAATCATATTTTATTAATTTTGGTTCTTAATTTAGGTCTCAAAACCTGGTTCAGTGAAAGTTGAGAAACTAATGAACGTTGAACGGTATTCCCATGTCATGCACATCAGCTCCACGGTGAGTTCTTCTCAGATGAATTTGTGTTTAATTATAGCTATTCCTTTACATGGGATTGAACATTTTCAAGTTACTTGCATCAAGGTCTTTTCCCTGAGTACAACAAAACCTTGCTTTCTTTAATCCATATTTCAGTAGTTACAGAAGCGCCAGTAGACTTGAATTTTGTGAAATTTAATGATTTGTCATGCTTGTTACGAGTTTGCTCTTGTCCAAAATATGCAGGTTACCGGAGAACTACTCGACCATTTGAGTAGCTGGGATGCTCTGCGTGCTGCGCTTCCCGTTGGAACCGTTAGTGGAGCACCTAAGGTTCTTCAATCATCTTTTACTTTTTAAAATAATACTCCCTCCTTTCAATTTATGTGACATAGCTTGACCTGACACGGAGTTTAAGAAAGAAAGACTTTTGAATTTGGTTTTAAACATGTCATAACATTTGTGTAAAATGGCTATAAAAGCTTCTCATTTAAGGTAAAATGGAAAGTTAAACGTCATTTATTTCCAAATATAAATATATATTATTCTTTTTGGAACAGACTAATTAGGAAATAGTGTCACAAACTGGAACATAGAGAGTAATAATTTTGAAAAAGGAGTCTCTTGGTTATTTGAGTTCTGGGTACTTTCTGCCGCCAAATGTTATATTTAATGGGAACTGGATAAGCTGATGGCCCTAGTCTTTGGTGCCACTTCTTCCGAATTTGATCAGTTGTTGGAAATGTTGATAACTGAATAGAAAGTTTACTCATCTCATCTCTTACCAAGTATTAACAAATGAACCACCAATTACTGTGCTAGAGTAAAGAAAAACCAAGCGAGATGGTGGGGTGGGGTGCAGAGGGCTTAGGCTGATATCGATAAGGTTATATGTGTTAAAGGTCCCTGAGCTGGAACTTGCAAGAATTATTGATGTGCTTTAAGGCGTTTCATGAAGGAATATATAGCTGTGATAATTTTCAATATCTTTGTGTGTTTAGGAAGGGGCAATAAATACTTCATTCCTCTTGCTTGATTTAGGTGAAAGCCATGGAGCTAATTGATCAGCTGGAAGTCACAAGGCGTGGACCATACAGTGGTGGATTTGGAGGGATTTCCTTTACTGGTGAAATGGACATCGCCTTGGCTCTGAGAACCATTGTATTTCCAACTGGAACGCGTTATGACACCATGTACTCATACAAAGATGCCAAAAAGCGACGAGACTGGATTGCTCATCTCCAATCTGGGGCAGGTATAGTGGCTGATAGTGACCCTGCTGATGAGCATAGGGAATGTGAAAATAAAGCTGCTGCTCTTGCCCGTGCCATTGACCTCGCAGAGTCATCATTTGTTGACAAAGAAGCCCCAATAGCATAGAGCTTGGGAAGCTCGGATCCGGTCAAGATCCGAACAACAATGAGCACTCAACTACTAGTAAAAAGGGAGAGATGTTTTCCTACTGTAGAATTTTGTTTCATTGATTCCTTAGACACAGGAAATTCTTTTTGTTTCTTGATGAATGTGGAAAAATTTTGTTTTTCAATTTGGATAGTCTGTTATATTGGCAAGTGACTGAAAATCCCACCGATGTCAAAATTGCTGCATTATGTTCAGTATTGCCTTCATCAACTATACCAGGGTGCCACAAAGAATCCAAGAATGGCCTTGGCCCTTATGAGTTGTAGTTTTCTGGTTGTCATGATTTCCGGTTAACGCTTTTTTGGTACTGCGGTTAAGGTGTTGCAACAACATTGTAATCAGGTATCTTTAAATCTGGTCCTTAGGGTGTGTCTGGTATGACTCAGAATATTTTATTTTCGAACAAAATAATTCATTTTTTGGGTGCTTTTACAAGGGAAAAAAATGACTTGTTCACTTTTGTGTGAAAATCATTTTCCTTCACCTGTAAAGTAAGATGTTATATAGGTCTTGAATTAGTTTATACGAAATGGTTAATACAGCAACCGAGGAAATTCTGAAAGATAATAACATGTGAATGTTGTCATGTAAGTCAACTTCATCTACTATTTCACTAACTTATTTGTTACTATTTTTGTGCAGATGCTCCCTCAATAATTGTTGGCACGACCTTGTTGGTAGAAAATAGCAAAAAGAATAAGAGAAAGCATGTACTGAATACTAAGTTAAGTTCTTTAAGTTTACATGGCTATTTCCAATTACATAAATCAATAGCTCAAACCGCACTCAAGGTAGGGCATTTGACATTTTTATAGGAGCTTTTGTTCCAGAAACAATGATATCTCCAATTGTAGCTTTTGTTCCAGAAACAATGATATCTCCAATTATAGCCCCCCGGAATGTAAAATATATCTACTTTGAAAAATTATTCTCCCTCATTCTGTTTGCATCACAATGTTTAAAAGAAATAGTCGGAAGTTGGACATTTATAAACAAGGGCTTGTCTAGTTCCATCTCCTTGATCTCATCTTTCTGTTTTTAGCTAGATTTGGCCTTTTGGCTGAGGACGAAATTCAAATCGATAGGTTTGAATCAGTTGCCCAAAAAGATTGACGCAACTGATGTCATTTTCATTCCTCTTAGGAAGACTGACAATTAGTTAATCAAATAAAGCTTCTCATTTAGGAGTGATAAAGCCAGCTTAAACTAAACACTTCAATTTTAAAGATTTTAGAGCTTTTGTAATCGAGAAAAGATAGCTGATAGGCACTTACACAATCAATCTCTTCCAACTAGCTTTTCCAAAAGCAGCTTGGTTTAACTTACAGGAATGTAAGAGATAATGGTGTACATGGTAATAAGTTGGGAAATAATAAATATTGCAAATGAATGAGTTCAGCACAAAAGGGATGATAGAGTGTATGAGTCCACAAACTGTGTAGAGACCTGGTCCTGTGGCAGTTCCCGCAGTACTAACTAATGAAATAGTAAGTAAAAAAGCACGACCTACACTGGTAGAATTTCAACTTCACTAACTTGCAATACACCTATTACAAGCCACTTTGTAATAACTCTATTACAAAGACTTCAACCTTACTAACTTGTAATACACCTATTACAAGTCACTTTGCAACATATTTATTACAAAGATTTTAACTCATGACTAACTCTAGTCACAACACAAACTCTAAGGGTTTATGATTTTTGGAGGTTCCTAGTAAAAGCTTCTAGATAAGCAACTTAGGAATTACAATGAAGAACAAATACAAAGATACAATTCAACTAAGGACATACAAGATACTTGCTATAGTAACTGGTCCGTAGTAGTGTTGTTCTTTGTTCTTGATGTACTTGAGACTTTAATCCTTGACAGATGAACGGTTGGAGTGCTTTTTTCTTTTTTATTCTCAAGTGTTCCAGTGATGTTTTATTGTAATGCTCTTTGTTAATGCCCTTTGGATGACATCACATGGATGATGTAAACACCTGGTTGATACAAAGCCTTTCCCAATAAGAAGTGACTGCCGCATTGTTTCTGCACTGTAGCGCGTACAGTGCATGCAATCACTTTTTAGATGTAGAGTTGACTTCGTAATGTTGTCAGGGAAACTCCAAGGGATTAGGTCCCTGAGTTGATTCTTTATCTTCTGAAGTCATAGCAACTCACATTGGCGGGAGTCCGTTGATTTGAGTTGTGTACCAAGTTTGTCAGGTTCCTTATCTGGTTCTTTGACAGTAAGTTTATTAGATCATCAAAACATAAAGCTCAGGTACTGTAAACCCATAAATTTCCCCCTTTTTTATGATGACAAACTTAGAGATTGGGAACACATGTTTAGAGCAAAATAAACCAGATGAAGTAACAAGAACTGCACGAGTTCCCCCACGAGTTCCCCCTGACTTTATGCTTCCCCCTTAATCATATCCCTGTTTCAATTATACTTCCCTCTTTTGACATCATTAAAAATACACAAGCAAGTAATCAGCATAAAGAAGTCTAGCCTGACTAACTCATGCCACATGTGTGCACACAACATAATAGAAATGAGAAACAGAGAAACATAAGCATTAAACAGCAAAAAAGGATAGTTTTTATAAAACATAAGCCTTTGCCATTACAGAAAAGGAAAATTTGGACTATTATCAACAGGAGCAGTACAAGGGAATTCCATCCACACCACAAAAGAAAAACAAAATAACTGCCATAGAGTCATCAAAAACAAAAGAGATAATCCAGAGTGTTGGAAGGGTTAGCCTAGGGAACACTAGAATGAGAGGGCTTAGCAAGAGTGTTGAGAACGAGATCAATTCAGGCATTGGCTGACATTTGCTCTGCGAGCAGTTTCTCCTTCAGGTTCTCCACTTGTTTCCTGAGATCAACATTTTCTTTGGTTAGACGAGCAATCTCCTCATTTGACCCTGGTGCCCCTTGGGCCTGCTGACTCTCCAGAATGGCATTCCTTGCCTTCAACTTTCGAATCTCCTCAGTAGCACTATTTTGGGCATTGATAAGATGAGAGATTGTTGAAGTGCTTCCTACCCCTCCACCTTTTTCAACACATTCGCATTCCTCCAAAGTAGTTTGCGAGAAGGTCTGCTTCTTGGTCCCTATCTTGGGCTGTCCTAAAGGCACATCAAAGAACTTGAAAACATGCGTGAGCAGAAATCCATAAGGAAGACCATGGTTTCCATCTTTGAAAGTTGCCACCTTTTGAATGTTCTCAATCATTATGGCTAGCAAGTTTACAACGCGGAATCCATCCAGTGCTTCCATCAAATACAGATCAGGCTTGGAAGTGATGGACCTTCTCTCAGTACGGGGTAGAAGAACCTTGTTTACCAACTCAAACAATAGCTGATAAACAGGGAGCAGAGCTTTCTTGTGCACCCGTTCCCCCCGCTGGACTGCGCCTTCCTTCACAATACCATTCCTAAAATTTGAGCCACATACATTCTTGACAGAGGACAAACCATCAACAGGGACCTTAAGTATGTCCCCAAGCAGAGCAGCATCCAAAACAATTTCAACTCCATTGACCAGAGCACATATATGATCAGTTTCAACAGGGAAGAGGTCTGCATAGAAACTTTGGACCTCATCCTCATAGACTTTGGGCACATCCACCTTGAACAAATGTCCCCAATGTTGAAACTCGACCATTTCCACTATTTTCCTCATACCGACCATTTCAGAGATTTCTGGGTCAAAGGTACGACCCCACAGAACCTTTTGGCACCTTAGTCGTTCCTTAGCAAACATACTTTCACGTTTCACTCTTTTTGCAGAATCAGGTTCACTCACAGTTTCCAACTTTCTTTTCCCAGACTTCACACTCGATTTACCCTTTCCACTTGACTTCACTACGACATCTTCATCAGACAATGACTGTTCACCCATTACTTATTTTAGCTTGTCACCACGTTTCACTGACTTTGAACTTGGCGTAGCAACACCTTCCTCTGAAGCATTTTCATCAGATCGCTTCTTTTTCTGAGACCTTTTACCCAAGGAACGTGGTTCCTCTGTTGCTTCCTCATCCACCTTCACTACAAGAATGTTCTTGTCACATACAAACTCTTCATTTTTCACCAGCCTATTCTTCTTCTTCTTGCTACTTCTTTTACTCTTCTGTAGGGCAGATTCAAAAGCCTCCTTTGCCTGCAACCTAGTGGTAGGTCGCTTAGGAGAGGGCTTAGGAGTGGCCACTGGCCTTTTTCTGGCAATGAATGCATCTAGAGCCACATTATCCTGATATTCTTCATCACTACAATGCACGGTAGGAGCCAAAATATCAAAAGGTCCATCATCAAGGTGAGGAGAAGAAGCAGGGTCAAAACTGACCTGGGAAGATGATCCTTGACCTGTTTCCTCAAGAGAGGGGTTTGGTCCTTCAAGAAGGTCCCAATAGTTCCTTCTAGTGCATGATTTTCAAAGAGCACCACAACTCCTTCTTCCTCTAACAACTGAGTCTTAGACATAGAAGTGGCGACCCCATACACTATATCCTCAACAGAGATGATCAAAATGTTTTCTATGTCTCCTTTCTCTAGAGATTCCATGGGTGCAACAAACTCTGAGACAGGGGCACTTGAAGACTGATCAACACTAACCTCAGAAACCTTTTCTGACAGTGGAGTCTCACTTTGTTCTCCATTCTTGTTGTGTTCTGCGAAAATCTCAGGCGGTAGAGACGAGAGGTTATCAAGTTTGGGGGTTTCTGAGTTCTCAACACCTTGAGAGAGAGAGAAGGGTCTGAGGGAGTGATGGGAAAAATAGAGGGTGAGGGAGAATCAGGTTTAGGAGTATCATCTGCAGTGGTGGTGGAACAAGGAATAGTGAGGGGTATTTTAGAGGATTCAAGGGTTTTGTCTGGTGTTTTCTCGACTATGGTAGGGATTATCGGTTGATTTTCATCCATGGTAGAGAATGATTTTGAAAGTTCTGGAGAAGGGCTGAAGAGAGGGAGAGAGAGAGAGAGATAGAGAGAGAGAGAGAGAGATAATCGTTCAAAGTGATGTGAGGGTTTTAACGGGAGAAGAGACAATTATGAGGGAGAGAGAAACCGGTTCTGAAATGGCGGTAGTTTTGTGGGGAGTTGCAACGTTTCAGAGGGAAGTGAAGGGATTTGAGTGAAAAGACGTGACATACAGGATCTGAAAAGGTTGATGACATAACACTCGATTTTTGTTTCCTTTTAAGATATGTATGAAAAAATCACAAGACTACTAACTTGTGGTACAAGAACCAGGTTCTTGAACTGTCTTTCAAAAATTCTCAATCCTCTTTTACCACTCATGCAGTGCGTCTACAACTTCTATAATCATCATGTGTGTCTATCTGCAACGGTATATAAGTGAGTTAGACTTGGCCGGAAAACACTTTAGCTAATGTTTCCTGAATGTGACTTTCATAGCCATATGGTGGGAATTAGGTTCTCAATTAGGCTTTATTAGCCCCAGCTCCAGCCTATTTCTCTCAAAATGTTCTCTGCTCAGTGCCTTGGTAAAGATATCTGCAATTTGGTCTTCTGTACTACAAAACTTCATACAGATGAGCCCTTTCTCCACATTGACTCTGAGAAAATGATGTCTCACATCAATGTGCTTGGTTCTTTTATGTTGAACATGGTTCTTGGCCATGTTTAGTGCACTGGTGTTGTCACATAGAAGAGGCACACAGTCAGTGTACACACCAAAATCTTCCAATTGCTGTTTGATCCATAGGAGCCGAGCACAGCAGGAAGCTGCAACACCATAATCTGACTCAACTGTTGAAAGAGCATCTGAGTTCTGCTTCCTTGTTCCCCATGAGATGAGACATGATCCTAAAAAGTGAGCCATTCCAGAAGTACTTTTCCTGTCCACAGGATAACCTGCATAGTCATCATCAACATACCCAATAAGATTAAAATTGTCACTTGAAGGGTTGAACGGAACCAGGTCCTGTGTTCCCTTAAGATCTCTCAAAATTCTCTTGGCAGCCTTTAGATGAGATTCCTTGGGATTTGACTGACACGTTGCACATAGCCTTACACTAAAGACAATATCAGGTCTGCTAGCAGTGAGGTAGAGAAGAGACCCAATAATGCCTCCATACATGGTTTGGTTTCCTCCTGATTGTAGCCTTGAACCACTAGCCTTGCCTTGTTCCTTGTAGTTTTTTTTCTTTGATAAGAAGATTCCTTCATCACTCTTGGCATTGTCAAATTCTGTTCCATGATATGATCTTATGCAGGCTACTTTTGAGTCCATCTCCACTTGATTCTTCTTCACAAAGACTTTTTCCTCCTCTGCTTTGCACACTCATAGGGCCACATAAATCCATATGAAGAAGATCAAATGGATTTGGGGTGCTGACATCCTTCTTTGGCTTAAAATAAGGCTTTCACATGCTTCCTTCTGGCGCAAGCATCACAAACTTTGTGCTCCACGAATATTGACTTGGGCAGGCCACACACCAGGTTCTTCTGAACTAGCTTATTCAGCCGAGAAAAGCTTGCATGCCCCAGTCTTCTATGCCACAAGTCAGCATCATCATCAGCTACTTTCAAGCAATTCAGATCACCACTTTGTAAGGACTCAAAGTTAGCAACGTAGATGTTCTTGTATCTTTTGGCCACCAGTACCACTTCACCCGTTACTAGATTAGCAACTGTGCATATCTTTGACAAGAAATCCACCTTGCTTCCTTTATCACATATTTGAGAAACACCCAAGAGACTGTACTTGAGGCCATTGACGTAATACACATTCTCAATTGAGTGAGTGATTTCCCAATCTTTCCAACTTCAAGAATGTATCCCTTTTTCCCATTGCCAAAGGATACAAATCCTCCTTGCAGGGCTTTTAGTAAAAGAAAGTCCATGGTGTTCTCAGTCATGTGCTTTGAGCATCCACTTTCCATGAACCATTGTTGACCGCTTCCTTTCACTGTTCCCTGCACAAGGAAATCAAGAGTTAGATTTAGGAACCCAAGCAAGTTTGGGTCCCTTGTAATAAGCAAGAGGATTGATAAGTGCTCTTTTAGTCCATGCAGGTAACATGCGTTTTTTATGAGTGGCACCTGGTCCCTTTTTAGAAGTTACTCTTTCAGCAAAAACTTTGTTTTTCTGAAGAGACTGAACCCTGGCTTGGCAATTTTCTTTGAAATGCCCATTGTTCCCACAATGGGTACACATCCAATTATAGGGTACAATAACATATTTTCTATGAGGGTTGTAAGGAGTTCTCTCCCTTTGAAACCTTATTCCCTGCCTGTTTCCTCCATTGTTAACGTACATGGCAGTAATAACATCCGGGGACTAGGTCCACTTAAGAGACTTTTCAAGGTCATTTTTTACTCTTCCAAATCTGCTTGAAGTTGTCTAGTTTTCTCAAGTTCAACACATAAAATGATTTTTACAACATTTAATTAGTTTTGTAGCTTGATATGTGCTTCACTAGCAACTCCTTTTCCTCTATCAGCCTTTTCAGACACACATTCTGCTTTGAGTTCCTCTATTGTTTCCTTCAAATCTATAATCACAACTGAGAGGTCATCTCTATCTTGTTCTAAAGCATCAATTTTTTCCACAAAGTCATTCTTTTCTTTACTGGAATTTTCAATGGTTTCTTTTAAATCAATAGCTACTACCATCAAATCATCTCTTTCATGTCCTACACTAGCAATTTTTCCAGTTAGAACCACCTTTTCATTTTCCAAATTGCTTATGGTTTCCTTCAGATCAACTACACAAACTACCAAATCATCTCTAGTTTGTTCAACATCTCCTAACTCTATGGTTAAGGCATATTTATCATCTACAAGACTATGATAGGCATCAATTCACACATTTTCTAATGACATGAGTTTCTTAGGAGAGTAGGATTTCAGATTTCTGAACATCCCTGAAGTTTACCTCATCATTGTCATCATCTTCATCATTGTCTGATTGAGCCATCAAAGCAAATATTGAATCATATTCATTTGTTTTACTTTCAACTGCCATCATAGAGCTATCACCTGCATTAGTTTCCTCTTCAGACTCACTGGAGGAATCTCCCCATGCCGCAAGAGCTTGCTTCACAACATTGTCAGCGATAGTTTTTCTTTTGAAGCGTTTGCCAGGAACTGGGTTCCTCTTTTCTGCTTTATCAGTGTTGTACTTGAAGTGTTCTTTCTTCAAGAGAGGGAAATCTTTGATAAAATGCCCAGGCTTTCCACATTTATGACAAAGGTCATAATTCTTTGATCTGCTGGAACTTCCTCTCTTTGGTATCCCTCCATTTCTTCTGACCATCTTCTGAAACCTTTTGGTTAAGTAAGCCATGTCACTGTCCTCCTCACTGGATTCATTGCTTTCAGCTTTGAGTACCAGGTTATTTTCCTTCTTTGGTTCTCTTCTTTCACTGTCTTTCTTCTTCTTCATTTCGCAGGTTTTCAGATTTCCAACTAGCTCATCTATGGTCAGGTCTTGCAGATCCTTTGCTTCAGTAATGTCATTCACTTTACTCTCCCGTGAACTGGGAAAGACACTGAGAATTTTCCTTACGAGCTTGTTCCGAGGAATGATTTCACCAAGCGAGTGTAGCTCATTTATGATGGAAGTGAATCTTGTGTGCATGTCTTGAATGGATTCATCGTCCTTCATTCTAAAGAGATCATACTCGATGGTGAGCATGTCAATCTTAGGTTGCTTTACTTGAGTGGTTCCCCTCATGAGCTGTTTGCAAAGCTTCCCATATCTCCTTGGCACATTGACAAGCTGAGATCTTGTTGTATTCGTCAGGTCCTATGCCACACATCGGAATTTTCTTGGCACGAAAATTTTTCTCCACAACTTTCCTATCTGTATCGTTGTATTCTTTCCTGGTTTTTGGCGGTGACACTGGAGGGTCTCCAACCTTCTTCGTTGGGACACAAGGACCATCACAAATAACATCCCATAACTCAGAATCTTCTGCCATGATAAAGTCATGCATTCTTGTCTTCCACCAGCCATAGTATTGGCTGTTGAATCTTGGGGGTCTGTAAGTTGATTGTCCTTCCTCGAAGTTTGGTGGAGCAGCCATCTTGAGGATCCTCTCTAGGTGTTAACCTTTTAGAAAGAACCTGCTCTGATACCAATTGATAGAGTGTATGAGTTTACCAAACTGTGTAGAGATCTGGTCCTGTGACACTTCCCGCAGTACTAACTAATGAAATAGTAAGTAAATGAGACACAAGATTTTTACGTGGAAAAATCCCTATTCAAGGGGATTAAAAAACACGACCTACACTAGTAGGATTTCAAATCACTAACTTTCAATACACCTATTAAAACCACTTTGTAATAAATCTATTACAAAGACTTCAACCTCACTAACTTATAATACACCTATTACAAGCCACTTTGCGACATGCTTATTACAAAGACTTCAACTCATGACTTACTCTAGTCACGACACAAACTCTAAGGGTTTATGGTTTTTGGAGGTTCCTAGTAAAAACTTCTAGATAAGCAACTTAGGAATTACAATGAAGAACAAATACAGAGATACAACTCAACTAAGGACATACAAGATACTTGCTATAGGAACTGGTCCGTAGTAGTGTTGTTCTTTGTTCTTGATGCACTTGAGACTTTAATCCTTTGACAGATGAACGGTTGGAGTGCTTTTTTTTTTATTCTCAAATGTTCCACTGATGTTTTATTGTAATGCTCTTTGTTAATGCCCTTTGGATGACATCACATGGATGTCAACACTTGGTTGATACAAAGCCTTTCCCAATGAGAAGTGACTGCTACACTGTTTCTGCACTGTAGCGTGTACAGTGCAGGCAGTCACTTTTCAGCTGTAAAGTTGACTTCGTAATGTTGTCAGGGAAACTCTAAGGGATAAGGTCCCTGATTTGATTCTTTATCTTTTAAAGTCATAGCAACTCACATTGGCTGGAGTCCGTTGATTTGAGTTGTGTACAAAGTGTGTCAGGTTCCTTATCAGGTTCTTTGACCGTAAGTTTGTTAGATCATCAAAACATAAAGATCAGGTACTGTAAACCCATAAAGGGAGCTTAGAGCAACGATCAAGTTGTCTCTGTATGATCAATAGGTCATGGGTTCGAGCTGTAAAATCATCTAAAGGTAGGATGCCAACAGCATACCACCGAGGTGCAGTAGTTCCCCGGATCCTACGTGAACATAGGATGCTTTGTACATCCGGCTGCCCTTTGAAAAAGTTCAACACAATCGTTTCCCACCTCAGTTTTTTGGGGTCCAAGAAACCCATCTTTGTTTTTTTTATTTTGGAAAAATAGTGATGTTCGGGCTAGCTTACATGCATTTCGACTATTGCATCGGGTAATTTCTATCTCCCACCAGCACATATATCGGGTGACTCTTCCCACCATTACTATCCCTGATTAAATGAAGTCTATCAAGAACCTGCCTTATAAGCATTCTGTCTTGTGGATATTGAACATGTTACTCCAATTTGAAAAAGAGAAATCAACCATTCAATCCATTCAGTTTTGAGGTCTCCCTTGTATGCCGCTTCTTCCAAAACTAATTGGTCAACAATTTCTAGCACGCGATCTGGTAACGAATCTTTGACAAAGTTGTGAAGGTTGATACCATCTTGAAGGGACTTTTTCCAGTGAACAGCTCCAATAAGGGAATACCATAGCTGTAGACATCTCCCCATGTTGATACATCACCTCCCTACCATATTCTGAACCAAATAAATCGAAAAATACATTACTGCTATCATATAAATTAACGTGCTTGTTTTAAGACTAATCTTTATTAAAATACTAAAAATAACCTGGCGCTGTATAATCAATGGTTCCCTTAACAACTAGGGAGTTGAACTGAATAGCAGTAAGGGGATTGAAAGCAGTCACTGTTAATCTGAGAGACAATTAAATAAATAGATCAAAATCAGTCATGTATTATTGAATATTAAAATTCAAAACACACTACATATATATAATCCATGCACCTTGAACAACAAATTTCGATGAGAAAAGAGCTATTCTTGCAATATACATATGTAATGACAGATTATTCACTCCATGAATTTAAACAGGCCATACTCAGATGGAGAGTAAACTGTTAATTTAAGTCAAGTGAATATCAACATTCAATATATTAGTCCTATTGAACCAACATGCATACTCAGATGTAGAGTAAATACAAATAATCAACAACTAGTATAACCTAGTGGTTATCTATAATGAGTTTATCCGATATGGAAGAAGACCTACGCCAACGTGTAAAAATATTATATCACCAGATTTTAACCCTGGAGTCCATAGGAAACGATCCCTACCACCACAGGATTAAAAACAACTTAAAATTTATTTTGAATAATTTCAACAAAATTAAAAAACATCCAAAACACCATCTGAACGAACCCGAAAACCCAAAAAAGGCTTACGTCATGAGCTAAGCTGATGTATATTGCTCACTGGGCCGTTTCTCATGGACCTTCCAAGTTTTAGGTCAATCGGAGTCCGTCAACATGTTGACCTCTGATTTTTTGGCCAATTCGGCCAAATAGTGACTTTTGCATTTTTCATGGATTAACAAAATTTTCAGATTATTCTAATAAACTATCATCAACAATAAGAAGATATTACATGATTTTCAGAATAATCATATTATCGGAACAATTATTCATGCTAAAAATAATGCAGTTTTACATAAAAAATAATCTTTACATGTAATTCAAAACTTGCATATTAACATGATACTACTTTTCATTGTTCATCCTAATCATTTAATTAGATGTGAGTATGCTCTGATATCAATTATTGGATTATATATCGCAGCGGAAGCAATTACAGTATCATATTCACATGTGAATTAAACAATTAGCACATACAGAGATTATTCGAGTTACCTCTTGAAGCGTGAACAAAGAAAATCAATCTCCGTCTCCAGTTCCAGAGTTGCAAGACTGCGACCTCAGCAAACTTCCACAGTCTTCTACCGTGTTACCCAAATAATATCCGGAAAGACAAAATTTCGGGTGGGCGAAATTCAAGGAAGAAAACGTGTAAAACCAGTGCAAAAACCGGCCAACCTATATCTCATATATATATATCCACTTTTTTTTAGGTTAAAACCCTTTTCTAAAACCTATTAGGTTTTCTTCTTCCACTAAGGAAAGATTTTCTTTTATTTCCTATTATTTAGGTACAATATGGACCACATAATTTAATTAATAAGGTTTGGATTAGGTATTGTTCCCCCAATGATCGTAGTACCAAGTACTTCCTGGCGAGCTCTAATATGATCCGATTTATAAGTAAGCATCTCTTGTAAGATATGAGCGCTATTATGGAAATAATTTCAAAATTTGAAATTAATTTCTACCATAATAAATTACGAATTATTTCACTAAAAATTCGTAGTTGCACTCCTTTGTACAATTTTGAAATCATTCCATAAAACCGTATTTAACTCCCCATGTTAAGATTCAGATACTAACCAATCAAATTAAATTACTGACAATTTAATTTATTGATTACTTCCTTTAGACTTTCGCTTAACTTATTTCATGTGTCGGATACAAAATCCACCGGCCGAGTTTACACATGAAAAACTTATAAACTTTCATAAAGGAGTATCATCAATCTCAAAAATCGAGACATGGATTCTATTAACTAATTATTATTTCGCCAATGTATATCATTATTGTCCAATTTACCAGGCTTATTGACCCACGAAAGAATCTCGCCTTTTAATAAATCAAAATAGTAAATGACACACACAACTAATAATAATTATATCAAGATTAAGAGTCTAAGTACATTTAATGGACTAGAGAAATTATTTTATTAAGTCAGTATAAAATACTTATCTCTATTTGATCTATTCAATACATACAAAATGTACTAGCACAAGAAGTCGGAATTAGACCATTCCCATAATCAAGATAAATTATGTTTAATCTTGTGCTACAACCATTCCGATGGTCTGTCCAATTTCATCATTAAATTGTGAACATAAAATTTTTGACTTATAAGAACCGATGATTTAATCTTCCGTGTATAAGCTAAACTATATACACTAAATCATCTACTATGTAAGCAATAGACACACAGACAAATACATGATCTATTTTAAATAAAACTTTATTGAATTGAATAAATGAATAAATAATTGTTCCATAAAGTTTACTATAATAATACACATAGTTTATAGTATATCCTAACAATCTCCCACTTAGACTCATAACCATGCGTCTACAATTCTGACACTCATTCCGTCTACATGCCTATCAAAAGTCTTCTGTGGTAAGCTCTTAGTAAACGGGTCCGCCAAGTTGTTCTCTGACGCAATCTTGGTGACCACTACATCCCCTCTCTATACTATCTCACGAATTAAATGATATTTACGCTCAATGTGCTTTGCTCTTTTATGGCTTCATGGCTCCTTCAAAATTTGCAACCGCACCACTATTATCACAATTAAGTGTTATTGGTGCTTGAATCGAAGGAACTACACCCAACTATCTTAGGAAGTTCCCAAGACAAACCGCCTCTTTGGCTGCCTCAGAGGTTGCCGCATATTCGGCTTTCATGATGGAATCAGCAACGCAAGTTTACTTGATGCTCCTCCAACTTATGGCTCCACCTCCCAGAGTAAACACATTTCCTGAGGTAGACTTTCTAGAATATCTATCTGATTGGAAATCCGAATGATTATACCCAATAGGCACAAGGTCATCTGAATGGTAGAATATCATGTAATCCCTAATCCTTTTCAAGTACTTGATTATATGCTTAACCGTTGTCCAATGCTCTCTCCCAGGATCAGATTGAAATCTGCTAACAACGCCAACAAAAAAGCAATTATCAGGTCTAGTGCATAACATAACATACATCAGACTCCCCACAACTGATGCATAGGGGAACACCTTCATCTTTTCTATCTCTTCATGAATTTTAGGAGACTGATCTTTAGATAGAGAAATTCCATGCCTGAAAGGGAGAAATACTTTCTTGGAATCATGCATGCTAAACCTGGAGAGTATTATATCAATATAAAGAGCCTGAGATAAGCCTAATATCCTTTTCTTGTGATCTCGCAAGAGCTTGATCCCAAGGATATGAGCCGCTTCTCCCAAATCTTTCATATCAAAGTGTGTGGACAACCACTGTTTAACTGAACCCAACATGCCCACATTATTTCCTATGAGCAATATGGCATCTACATACGAGATTAAAAATGCCACTTTGTCCCCATCCCACTTTTTGTATACACAGAACTCATTAAGACACTGATCAAAACCAAAAGTGTTAATCGCCTTGCTCTAGATGCATGTTTCAGTCCATAAATGGACCTTTTAAGCTTACACAACATGTGTGTTCCTTGCCACTTTCCACGAAATTGTCTAGTTGCATCATATAGATGCACTCATCAAGACTTCCATTAAAGAAATTTGTCTTGACATCCATTTGCCAAATCTCATAACTATAATGAGCATCAATGGATAAGATAATCCTAAAATACTTAAGCATGGCTACTGGCGAGAAGGTTTCCTCATAATTGATCCCTTCTTTATGAGTAAACCCTTTCGCTACAAGCCTTGCTTTAAAAGTTTGCACTTTTCTGTCTACACATCTCTTTTTCTTATAGATCCACTTGCATCCAATGGGTTTAACCCCATTAGGTGGTTCTACAAGATCCCAGACTTGATTAGAGTACATAGACCCCATCTCTGATTTCATAGTAGCAACCCACTTATCAACATCTTTATCATGTAGTGCTTGGTCGTAATTGACAGGTTCGTAAGTTGGCTCCTCAGGGATCCTATCATATGATTCTCCCAAGAGCGTATAATGAACTGGCTGTCTTATTTCTCTCCCACTACGACTGCGCACTACATCAGTTGCACTGCACCATTATGATATTGTGGTTGAACCATATCATTATCAGGAACATGAGTCTCCATGTTATCCACAGAGATATCAACGACTTCTTCCTGTTGTGCAGTCTGCTCAACATAACTCCCACTACTTTGTGATAGTATGACTTTGGGCACTTGTTCTTGCGGGACGTCAAGTCTATTGACATTACTCCCACTACTAAAATGCAATGGTATGTCAAAATCAACTTCAGGGGTTTGCATCTGGTCGTTTTGTTTTTCAGATGACTGAGTTTCCATTCCTTTGCTAAGTTCCTGTAAAATAAGTTTACTTCTAGGAACATGGTTCATCATACAGTCCTCTTCAAGAAACTTGGAATTTGTGCTAACAATTACCTTCTTTTCTTTAGGACAATAGAATAAACCACCTTTCATCCCTTTTGGATAACCCACAAACATGCATACATCCGTTCTCGCCTCCAATTTATCCGTTTTCATTTTAGCACTTGTGTCGGACAACCCCAAACTCGAATATGCCTCAGACTAGGCTTGCACCCAGTCCACAATTCTGTAGGGGTCAAAGATACTGACTTTGAAGGAACTAAATTCAGAACGTAATTTTCTATTTTTAAGGCATGATCCCAAAGGGACGAAAGAAAACTGGAATAACTCATCATTGATCTAACCATTTCCATAAGATTCATATTTCTTCTTTCAGCTACACCATTTTATTGTGGAGTTCCAGGTGTAGATAATTGAGAGGTAATTCCACATTCTGATAAATAACTAATGAATTCCGTAGAGAGGTACTCCCCACCACGATCGGATCGTAGTGTCTTGATATATTTATTATGTGTTTTTCTGTCTCTGTCTTATATTCTTTGAACTTTTCAAAGCATTCAGACTTTTGACGCAACAAGTAAATATATCCATACTTTTGAGTAATCATCTGTGAAAGTCACAAAATACTCAAAACCACCTCTTGCTTTGATATTCATTGGACCATACAAATCAGAATGAATTAATTCTAATTTATCACTTTCTCGATTTCCTTTTGAGGGGAAATTTTGTTTTGTCATTTTTCCTTCTAAACAAGATTCAAAAGTTGGTAGTGCCTCCACTTTCAATGAAATTAAAGGTCCATCATTGACCAACCTTGAAATTCTGTTTAGATTTATATGACTCAAACGCAATTGCCATAAATATGTTTCACTCAATTCAGAAGAACGTTTTCTCTTATTTGGTAAATCAACATAATTCAATTCTTTAGGTTGTAACAGTTTAGGAATAGAGTCAACAATAAAAATACCATTAATCAATGTAGTCGAAAAGAGATAACGTTTATCATGAGTAATAACACATTTATCCATGTCATGAAAATTAATGTCATGACTATCTCTCATAGCGCTAGAAACCGAAATTAAATTCCTTCTAACGGAAGGTACATGTAATGTGTCCTTTAAATCTAATACTCAATCACTACCAAATGAAATACTAATATTTTCTAATGCTAAATCTAGGACTGCCGAACCATTTGCTTGATAAAATTGATTTCTCCTCTACTTAGTCGTCGCATTACCTGAAACCCCTGCAAATAAGTGCAGACATGATTAGTTGCTCCCGAATATACACACCATGACATGGTAGAAACAACCGCTAAAAGAGTTTCGACGACAAGTAGATGTAAATCACCTTGTTTATTATTCAGCTTGGCCAGATAAGCCGGACATTCCTTCTTATGATGCCCAGGCTTCTTGCAGTGAAAGAACTTGCCCTTAGCCTTTTTCACACCAGCAGTTGCGCCACCAACAGAGAGTTTTTGAGCCTTTTTCTTCTTCTGCCCGCCTTTCGGCTTAGAAGAAGAACTTGCCTCAAAATTCAATGCCACAGAAGGAGCTTGTTGCTTGATAATAGTCTCTGCAGACTGCACCTCATTCAGCAATTTCGCAGGTGGCAAATTCATTTTGTTCATGTTATAATTTAGGCGAAACAGCTGAAATTGTCAGGCAGAGTTTGCAGGGTCATTTCAACCTGCGTATCCTTATCAATGTTAGTTCCAAGGACTTCCAGTTCATTTAGAAGACTCATCATCTTCAGAACATGGTCCCTAACCGATGAACCTTAAACCATTTTGGTATTCAGAAGAGATTTCATGACAGTCTTCTTAGCCGCATGATTATGATCTCCAAACATTTCTTTGTGATTTTCCAGATTGTCATAAGCCGACTCCATCGACTGATGCTGATATTGCAGAACATTTGACATAGATGCCAGAATGTAACACCACGCCATCTCATCAGTCTTAACCCATTTATGGTAAGCTTTTTGTTCATCATCCGTAGCATCATCTCCGGATTTTTCTGGACAAACCTCATCGAGCACAAATTTGTACTCTTCAGCAATCAGGGCAATATCCAAGTTTCGTTTCCAATCAACATAATTTGGACCCTCAAGTTTGTTTTGAGTAAGAATAACAGTAAGGGGATTGAAAGCAGTCATTATTAATCTGAGAGACAATTAAATAAATAGATCAAAATTAGTCATGTATTATTGAATATTAAAATTCAAAACACACTACATACATATAATCCATGCACCTTGAACAACAAATTTCAATGGGAAAAGAGCTATTCTTGTAATATACATATGTAATGACAGATTATTCACTCCATGAATTTAAACATGCCATACTCAGATGGAGAGTAAACTTTAATTTAAGTCAAGCGAATATCAACGTTCAATATACTAGTCCCATTGAACCAACATGCATACTCAGATGAAGAGTAAATACAAGCAATCAATAACCTAGTGATTATCTATAATGAGTTTATCCGATATGGAAGAAGACCTACGCCAACGTGCAAAAATATTATATCACCAGATTTTAACCCTGGAGTCCATAGAAAACGATTCCTACCGTCACTGGATTAAAAATAACTCAAAATATTTTTTGAATGATTTCCAGAAAATTAAAAAAATCCAAAACACCATCTAAACGACCCTGAAAGCCCAAAAAACGGCTTACATTATGAGTAAAGCTGATGAGTATTGCTCACTGGGCCATTTCGCATGGACCTGCCAAGTTTCAGGTCAATCGGAGTCCGTCAATATGTTGACCTCCGATTTTCTGGAATTCGGCTAAATAGTGACTTTTGCGTTTTTCAGGGATTAAAGAAATTTTCAGATTATTCTAATCAAATATCATCAACAATAAGCAGATATTACATGATTTTCAGAATAATCATAATACTCGGAACAAATATTCATGCTAAAAATAATGCAGTTTTACATAAAAAAATAATCTTTGCATGTAATTCAAAACTTGCATATTAACATGGTACTACTTTTATTGTTCATCCTAATCATTTAATTAGACGTGAGTATGCTCTGATACCAATTATTTGATTATATATCGCAACGGAAGCAATTACAGTATCGTATTCACGTGTGAATTAAACAATTAGCACATACAAAGGTTATTCGAGTTACCTCTTGAAGCATGAGCAAAGCAAATCAATCTCCGTCTCCAGTTCAAGAGTTGCAAGACTGCTGCCTCAATAAACTTCCATAGTCTTCTACCGTGTTACCTAAATAATATCTGGAAAGAGAGAATTTGGGGTGAGCAAAATTCAAGGAAGAAAACGTGTAGAACTAGTGAAAAAAACGGCCAGCCTATATCTTATATATATAGCCACATTTTTTAGGTTAAAACCCTTTTCCAAAACCTATTAGGTTTTCTTCTTCCACTAAGGAAAGGTTTTCTTTTATTTTCTATTATTTAGGCACAGTAGGGACCATATTTAATTAAAAAGGCTTCCTATTATGGAACTAACTTCGAAATTTGAAAATAATTTCTACCATAATAAATTACAAATTGTTTCACTAAAAATCATAATTGCACTCCTTTGTACAATTTCTAAATTCTTCCATAAAACCTTATTAGCTCCCCATGTTAAGATTCAGATACTAACCAATCAAATTAAATTATTAATAGTTTAATTTATTGATTACTTCCTTTAAATTTTTGCTTAACTTATTTCACGTGTCAGACACAAAATCTATCGGCCGAGTTTATACATACTTATAAGCTTTCATAAAGGAGTATCATCAATCTCAAAAATGGAAACATGAATTCTATCAACTAATTATTACTTTGCCAATGTATATCATTATTGTCCAATTTACCAGGCTTATTGACCCACGAAAGAATCACGCCTTTTAATAAATCAAAACAATAAATGACACACAAATAATAATTATTATATCAAGATTAAGAGTATAAGTACATTGAATGGATTAGAGAAATTATTTTATTAAGTCAATATAAAATACTTATCTCTACTTGATCTGTTCAATACATACAAAATGTACTAGCACAAGAAGTCGAAATTAAACCATTCCCATAATCAAGAAAAAATATATTTAATCTTGTGCTACAGCCGTTCCGATGGTCTGTCCAATTCCATCACTAGATTGTGAAATAAACTTTATGACTTATAAAAACCGATGATTTAATCTTCCGCGTATAAGCTAAATTCTATACACTAAATCATATACTATCTAAGCAATGGACGCACAGACAAATACATGATCTTTTTGAAATAAAACTTTATTGTATTGAATAAATGAATAAATAATTATTCCATAAAAAATACTATAATAATACGCGTGATTTATAGTATATCCTAACAGAAGCAACATCTACTGCGATGTTTATTCTTTGAAGAATATCTTAACTTGCATATCTACATTATCCTTGTTCAGGATGCAGCCACTGATCCAAGATCCTATTTCCATAAATTGGTATATAAGAGCCTTGAAATCGTTCCCCTGGAAATCAGAACTCGAGCATACACTTAGAACCTTCACAAGGTTTCTGTGGCGAATGTTCCTTAAGGCTTGACATTCAGCTAAAAAGCTTTTGGAAGCTCCTAGATATACTCTACCAAAGTTACCAGTTCCGATCAAATTATGCGATGAGAGTCCCCTGGTTGCATTTTTTAGGGTGAAAGTGGATATCCTGTGAAATCACTCACTCTCTCAAAGAAGTTTACATGCACACAAAAGGTACAATATGCTTGCCCGTTATGTAAATCTCTACTAATGTAAGCGTGCTCAGTCTAAAATCAATTAGGACTTTATCGTGGTTATAACGTGGGCTAAGGGACGAGTAGGATATATCTAGGTATAATGGTTTATCCTCTTAAGTACTTTAACACATCACATAATAAACTTTAATCGTACTTCTTCAATCCACTTAAATTTCACAAACAAAATCACTCTCCAAAATTATTCCCTCTTTCTTTCTTTAAGCACTACTTCAATTTATACCCCGCTAGCAAGAACAAGACAACAATTTATTTATATCTATTTTTTCTTCTCTTTTTTTTTCCAGATTTTTCTTTGTTCCTTTTTTCTTCAATTTCTGCTAGTGGTGTGACGACTCGACATGTCGTTTTAAGTATCTGCACTTCACTCGGTATTTTGAGGGCTCGTGTATCTCCGTGTTATGTTATGAGACTTGTTGGTATGTTTGGACGTGGTCTCGAGGGTCTCGGGTGAGTTTCAGCTAGGTTTGAGGAGTTTATGGTCATTTTACTACAAATTGGGTTACCAGATTTTTTTTCAGATTAATTACGAAATTGCCACTGACGGAGTATTTAAAAATCTGCACTATTTGCAAATATTAAAACCTACATATCTCATTCATTATAAGGTCAAATTGAGTGATTCAAAAGCCTAAATTGAATATAATTTCACAAGGAATCTATTGGAGGCATAAAAAGTGAGTTTAGGGATTGTTTGGCATGAGAAACGAGGCAAAATATGTCACGACCTAAAATCCTAACTTAGGTCGTGATGGCGCCCAACAGCGAGGTCAGCAAGCCAACACTCAATTTACTAAGGGTTCTTTCTTATTTAATTAAAAATTTCAACATATACTCAGTTTCTAAAGCTTAAAACATAAATTGACAAGGATAATTAGCCAGTTTTAATCAAAAGCGGTCATGAGGAGGCGTGTGCCAATATATATACAGACCCGTAATCCATAATAACTACCACGTGTGTGCCAGGAACTAATGTCACAAGTTTTACGGGTATGCTAACAGAATATACAAAAGATATAATATACAGTCCCACTGTCTGAAAGAAATAGATGGGAAATAAGCAAAAGAAACTCCATGGTGCTGCCGGAAATCGCCAGGAGAAAACAGCTCACCGTGAAGTCAGGTCCGTCTATAATCAGAACCAAGCCCCGGTCCGACGACCAGATGCACCAGCCTCAGAACCTGTACAATTAAGTACAGAAGCGTAGCATGAGTACATAAATATATATGTACCCAGTGAGTATCCCGCCTAACCTCGAAGAAGTAGTGACGAGAGGTCGACTTGATACTCACTAAGGTCCAATAATATAATTTAACAGAATATGATGAAAACGGTAGGCATGTAAAGGTAGTGAAGCAGCAAATATATAAGGCACTGGAATCCAAGTAGACATTAGAAGTAAATAAACAGTTACTACTTCATCTTCCCCCAAATATATGTCAAATCAATATCCATGAATTCAACGATAATAAATCATGCGCATATGGGATAAGGACAACCGTCCTGAGCCATAGGGTATCTGTGCACTGCCGAGGATCGAACGGCCCGTACCATAAGTGCACTTTGCCATAAAGTACTCACGTCTATGCACTGCCGAGGATCGAACGGCCCGTACCATAAGTGCACTTTGCCATAAAGTACTCACGTCTATGCACTGCCGAGGATCGAACGGCCCGAACCATTAGTACATATTTGCCATAAAGTAATCATACCTATGCACTGCCGAGGATCGAACGACCTGTACCATAAGTGCATCTTTCAATCCGCCGTGGCGTACGGCCCGCTCCCATGAGAGTAGGGGAAATCACACTCCGCTCGCGGAATGTAAATTGCGAAGCGGTCACATGCACACACAATATTCCTTTTTAAATTAATTTTCAATGAAAAATTCTTTAAAGTTTCTCAAATTCCATGATCTCAGGGAAATAAGCCGCATGTAACATTTAATTAAACATATAGTTCATTTCAAGGAAAACACAAGGCATGATGTGGGCCTAGCTACCCGGACATAATAATAATAGCCTCTACGTACGGACTCTCGTCACTTTGTACATTCGTATCCCCCACAAATATCACACATAGCATTAAAACACCTACGGGGATAATTACCTCTTACGAGGTTAGGAAGGAGACTCACCTCGCGTCGCACCTACTCCCCGGGTCAAGAATGCTCCCGAAACTCCGAATTCGTCACCCAAAAGACTCGAAGCTAACCAAACATTACGTAAATATATCAAATTATACTCAAAGCATGGAATTCTCCTATTATTTAGTCAAAATTCATCATTCTTGAAGAAATTCCAAAATCCAATCCTGGGCCCGCATGGTCGGATTTCAAAAATTCTCGAAGGGGAACACTCACCCATAACCTAAGGATCATTAATATATAATTTTTGTATGATTTCATAGCCAATTTACGGGTAATTCTCTAAATTCTTGAAAGCCCTAGGTTACTACCCAATTCCTTAATTTTCACTAATTAGGGGGTTAAATTCAACTAGGAATTCATGCATTAACTAACTTTAGGGTAGAATTTACTTACCTCTCAGTGGTTGGGTCGTGGGGCTCCTTTCCAAGCTCTAAAAATCGTCTATGGTGGAAGAAAATGGAGTGAAAATGGAATAATCCCGCACTTAAAGACCTTACTGCCTACAGGGGCTTCCGCACCTACGACTCGACGACCGCACCTGCGGAAAATGGGACAATGGCCTGGGCTCGCTCCTGCGGGCTGGAGTCCGTACCTGCGGGAAGGAGCCCGCTCAACCCATCTGGGGTTCGCACCTGCGAGACCTGGACCGTAAGAGCGGTCTCGCACCTGCGACTGGGCAACCGCACCTGCGGTCACACCAGATCAGGTGCACCAGCAACTGCTTCAGCTGGTTTTTGGCCTCGTTTGGTGCCCGAGAGGCACCTGGGCCTACCCGAGACCCCGTCCAAATATACCAACAAGTCCTAAATCATAATACGGACTCGCTCGAGCCTTCGAAACACCCGCAACAATGCTAAAACTCAAAATCACACCTCAAAACCCCTAGAACCAAACTTGGAAACTTTAAGTTTTCTTGAATTTGCTAACAATGCGCCGAACCGACCTATACTACTCGGAATGACACCAAATTTTGCAGGCAAGTCATAAATGACATAACGGAACTATTCCCGATCTCGAAATTCCATTCGGACCTCTATAACACAAAAACTCGTCCCAAACCACAATATGAACTTAAGGAACTCTTATTTAAACATTGGGCGCTGAAACGCTCCCAGGTCATCCGAAACCCATTCCGAACATACGCCCAAGTCCGAAATCATCATACGAAGCTACCGAAACCGTCGAAACTCTATTCCGAGGTCTTTTACTCAAAATATTGACCGGAGTCAAACTCTGGCCTTAAAGGCAGGAACCAAGTGTTCCAATATCGCTCTAAACACTTCCGAAACCCGGACCACCCGCCCCCGCAAGTCATAACTCATAATAAACTGCTATGGAAAGTTTAATTTAGGGGAACGGGGTCCGATCTTGAAAAACTACTGGTCGAGTCGTTACAGAATAGATGACAGAAAAATATATAAAATAAGGATTTGTTCATTCGGTCATATTTTGAGTTGGGGAGCTCGGATTTGGGCGATTTTGGAGGGGATTTTCACCATATGGATTGGGGTAAGTGTTCTCTACTTGGTTTTGGTTATATTTCATGAATCCATCTTCATTTTTGGGATTTGATTGATGATTTCAAAGTGAAATTTGGGGGTTTTGTCTAAAGTTTCATAATATGATTTTTTGAGTTTTGAACATCGATTTGGAGTCGGAATTGAGTGAAACTAGTATGGTTGAATTCATAATTGAATGTGTTGTCGGATTTTGTGAGTTTTATCGAATTCCGAGGCGTGAGCCCGAGCGTGATTTTTGGCCGAATTTGGGATTCGATATTTATCATTTGGAATTGTTTTCTTGGGCTTTAATTGATGTATTTGAGTTGCTTTTTGCTAGTTTTGAGATGTTTGGAGGTCACTACGTGCGTGATGGAATTTTTGGAGCATCACTTGACTTGCTTGGTATTGTAATTGACTTGTTCGAGGTAAGTGTTTTGCCTAACTTTGTTGAGAAAATTTTTCCTCCTAATTGATATTGTTTGCCACATGCGGGGATGATACATATATGAGGTGACGAGCATATATGTATGTGCCAGGGTTAGCCATGCTCGGGGATAGATTGTGCTATAATTGTATTTTGTAGAATTTCATAATTTCCTTAATTCATGCCTTACCTGTTTTACCGATATTAAGAACGTAGTATAAAATGTTAGTAATCAAGACTTAGCCTAATATCACTTGATCAAATTTGATAGAATTCTGAGAATACATCGATGCGTCTAGTTTGGTTCATCTCTATGCGTAATCACTACTACTTTGCTACGGTTGATATTTGAGGTGCTAGATTCTATACTTGTGTTACTGATAAAATGTGAAATTTGTGGAAGTACTTGAATTGTACCGCCCTTGAGGGCTTATTGAATCATTGCTGGCTTAGAAATTCAGTGATTGAAATATGTTGGATTATTCGTTTGATCACTCTTCTCGATGTTATTTACACTTTCTGCCTTGCCATTTTATTGTTATTCATATGCTTGGTGAGGAAGAGTGTAAAGAACGAAGGGTGATGCCATGCCATTTTTTATATTCATTATCATGTGAGAAAGAGTGTAAAGAACGAAGGGTGATGTCGTGTCATTGCTTATATCATTATCATGTGAGGAAGAGTGTAAAGTACGAAGGGTGATGCCGCGCCATTTCATATACATTATCATGTGAGGAAGAGTGTAAAGCACGAAGGGTTATGCCATGTCATTCCATAATATTATCATGTGAGGAAGAGTGTAAAGCACGAAGGTTGATGCCGTGCCATTTCATATATATTACCATCTGAGGAAAGAGTGTAAAGCACGACGGGTGATGCCGTGCCATTTCATTTATATTGTTATGATTCTAATATTGTGAGGTCATGGCACGAAGGGTGTTTCCGTGCATGTGAGGATGAGGGGCATGCTTATGATGCGATATCTGTTTTCCATGTATACATTTCTGCCTTTACCTTGATTTGTCATTATCGCCATTATACATTTTGTGTGATATGATGTTATTGTCCCGTACGTGACCTCTATCTCAATTGTTGTTGTGTTCCATGTCTTTTACTTGCTTAACTTGCATATGCCATGCCTATTTCCTAATTTTATAATTATACTCATGTTGTATCTATTATGTTGTACCGTATTGTAAGTCTTCCACTATGCTAGTCCTTCATGTCCTTACTTGTTAACTTGTGAAGATCATGTGTTTTCTTCTTCCTTGCTATATTGTACTTAGACCTCCATCATGCTAGTTAATTAAAATTATAACCCCTTTTTCCTAATTGTGGTCATTATCTCCGTGCTCTCTTCTTAGTCTGTTACTTATGTTCTTATGTACATTCTCGTGTATTACCAAAGCTTGCATATTCCCTTCCTTGTCATTTCTGTTGTCGGTATTTCTATCATTTGGTTGGTATTGTTTTACACATATAGTGAGGATGAGATAAATGCACGAAGGGTGTTTCCGTGCCGTTAGACTTGATGTCTTGAGTAATTTATCACCCTAAGAAAGTATATGAGGTGATTGTTGTGGTTCATGGGCTTTCGTTCTAAGGAAAGGGTCGGTTGAGATATTGGAAACTGTTAAATTATGATTCTTTCTGATACTCTTTTATTTACTGTCACAGTTGCATTGGGTACTCTATTCTATTATTCTGCCTTTTGGTTCTATTGCTAGTTTACATTATAATTTTTATTATCGAGTATCTTTTAACTAAAAATCTTGTCACTACTTCGACGGGGTTAGTCAAGATACTTACCAGTACATGGGATCGGTTGTACTGATACTGTACTTCTGCACACTCTGTGCAGACTGTTAGAGCGAAGCTGCTGAAGAAGTCGGGAGCTGACTCAAAAGATGTTCGTGCATTCTCTATAGAAGCTGCCACTAAGGGGCATGCAAAATCTTTAAAATATAAATAATATGCGCGGATTGTAGTATGTTTGAATAAAGATTTACAAATGAAAAGGGATATAGAAAGAAAGTTAGTTTGAACTTTTAATGCAACAGAAATTTTATTGCCCAACAAAAGTAAGTACTTATAATTGCAATACATAACACCATAATGGAAGGGTGACATTTCCTTATTCTCCTCAAAAATCACCACTTTTATGCAAAATCAAGTAAGAACACGAGAAAATATTTACATACAACTTTGCTTAAAAATAAAGTCCTTCCACCATAAAGGCTTCATTCATTAATCTTTTAGTTTTTTGACTAAGGTCTGCAATTAATCAACATGAAACGGGATAGCAATCCAGATTCGATCACGCGCAAAAAGACCAAGAAAAGCTCCATCTTGATTGAAAAAATGTAAATTGATGCAATGAAGTATTACATCTGGTTGATGACGACGTATGGCGTAGACTCCATCAGATACTTATCGATTTCTTTCTGATGGATTACGCAATTCATTGTGGTTAAGCGGCCGAGCTCCCAGATGAAATGTTCCCTATATGATTATCTTAACAACACCCAAACACACCAAGAAATTAAAGGTAATTACTATCCATAATAATTACGTAAAATTGCACTAATAGCATAAAAATTAATACAGGAGTTTTGTACAACATATTTAAAAGGACTTACTGATGGGAAGCTTATGAAAAAAGAAACAGGCACCAATAGCACAATAGGCAAGACATAGAACCACTCCTTTCATGTAATGTGAGGTTCCATCCTGCAATAATTGCAAAAAAAAATTAGAGTTCTTATTGCTTCAAAATATGTTTTGTGTATATATATATATAAAGGGTAGCCCGGTGCACAAAGTATTCCGCGTTCACGCAAGGTCCGGGAAGAGCTGCACCCCAAAGGGGTTGTAAGCAGCCTATACCTTGATGCGAGCATATATATATATATATATATAAAAGTTGAACTGAAGAGAGAAATAGCTAAGTTCCACTTATAATTTGAGCATGATATCCTCAATTTTTATCTTGTAGCATAATCCAAATATATCATGTCATTCATATTCTCCACGTTTAGACAAAATTAACATAACATTTCCTTTTTGTTTTGGATCAGCCATGGACCCCAATATTTCTATTTTTGGTAAAGTCTTGTTCTCTTTAAATTTTTGGTTCATTTTGCAGTATTATAATTTTTTCGATTTAAGTTACATAAGCATACTGTGTAAAACAATTTTATGTTGTCATTGAATTTTAACCCTTGATAGCTAGTTAACATTATTATCAGATTACCGACAGGGGCGGACTTAGGGGCGGAAGGGGGTTCGCAAAACTACACTGTTTATATAAGGCACAATTTGTTTTTTACCTGTATATGTTAAGTTTTGAATCCTTTTGACGTAGCCTAAAAGTGTAGCTTAGTAGTCAAAAGGGTTCAAATCCTTAGTAATGTCATAGGTTCAATTTCCAGTAGTTACAATTTTTTTTAACTTTTTTCTTTTTGATCCCCTTCACGGAGATCCTGCCTCCGCCACTGATTACCAATCAATATTTGTCAAGAGATTTAACGGCATGTAATTACGTAATAAATGACCTAATTGTGCAAATAACTCAAATGATAAAAGGACCTGCAAGGTGAAGGCAACGAGGAGGATTGAGAAAGCAAGAGAACCAGTTTCAAGCAGGCTGAAGTCCAAATCCATATCCACACCAATTATCCAACCCACAATGACACATAAAGGTACCTGAAAATAGTAAAGAAGTTAGCTTTATTCTATCTCTGAAAACAATAACTAAAACAACCACCCCCCCCTCTCCTAAGCGATATATAGACAAACCGATTTTACTTATATACAACACTGACGGTATGAAAGGGAGCATTGACGTAACTGGTAAAGTTGTTGTCATGTGACCTGGAGGTCACGAGTTCGAGCCGTGAAAACAACCTCTCGCAAAAATACAGGGTAAGGCTGCGTACGGCAGACTCTTGTAGTCCGGCCTTTCCCCGGACCCGGCGCATAACAGGCGCTTAATGCACCGGGCTACCCTTTATAACACTGACGGTGTAAAATTCTTTTATATTATAAAATATCTTTTATAATATAGGTGTGTAAAAATTAAGCTCTAGACAAAAATAACCAAAAATAAAGAAATTGGGAAATATATACATAAAGAAACAAATATTGCCAAGTTCTCACCACAAACATGGAAATCTGAGAAGCTGATCCCAAGGCAACACCTAGAGATATATCCTGCATTTGGTACATTTAGAATAGTAATTATATTCTCTTCTGAAATTGAATAATGTAATTAAGGATTTTGTAGTGTTAGAGCCCGTTTGAACATACAATTTTTTTCCCTTTTTTTTCGAAATCGGTGTTTGTTCATAAAATTTTCAATTTTCACTTAAAAGATGCATTTTGAAAATTTTCAAAAATTTAAAAAATTCCAAAAAACTATTTTTCAAAATTTTCACTCAAATCATTCACAAAACTACAAAAGCAACCCAAACTAAATTTTATGTCCAAACACAACTCTTAATTTCAAATACCATTTTCACCTGAAATTTTATTTTACCATTTTTTGAAATTTTACAATTCTCATGTACAAACGCCTGCTTAGATTGTATCTTACCAACTTGTTCTTTAAAGCAAAGATGATAGATCCAGCATGTTCTGCTGCATTTCCCACTATTGGCAACAATATTAAGCTAATGAAACTCACTGAAATGCCCCAAGAATCTGATGCAGCCTGATATTGATCAAATAAATTAATAATTTTTACACCATCAGATCACCTGAATATAATTAGAGTAAACTGTTCGCGGAAAATAAAACTAGTAGCCTCGGAAATAAAACAAGTAATTACCTACTACAGGAGGTTGAAATATTTTATACCGTCAATGTATAACAATTAAATCTTACCTCGATTGTACCGACGACGTACTCGGATAATACAGCAATAGTAATTGTCATGACAATCAACCAAGCAAATGAACTCGAAAACCCAATCACCGCCTCTTCTTCCGCAACTTTATCTTCTTCCTCCTGCTCATTTGTCATCAAAATAAAAGCTTTTAGTTTAATACACTGACAGTATTATATACTCTCAGTACAATTTAACTTATTTAAATAGGTGTTACCTATCTTATATCATGTTACTAATTCTGTTTAGTATGAGGAATTACTAATAGTTATCTTCTAAATGACTTGATTGTATAAAAATTAATCCAGACCAGTATCTAAATGTTAAACTTCAAAATGAATCAACTTGTTTTTATTCCTTTTTTTAGTTTTTTTGTGGTGTGTGTGGGTGCGGGGGATAGGTAGGAGTCTATGTTGCTTGAACTCTCCAAAATATTGCCACACTCGTGTTGAGTCTTCCAAAAATACACTATTTTGGAGGATCGGACACACACTGACAGTATTTTTAAAGAGTCCGAGCGTGCCGAATGGGTGGTTCAGAATATGACACTATTATTCTAAAAATAGAAAAACATTACCTCCTCGGAGGATTCAAACATTTGTGTGTGTGTTCGCAGTTGAAAGAAGAGATAAGCTGCATATGCTACTAGCATACAAATGCTGCTAACTCTAGACAACCCCAATACTGAAGTTGTTACATTATTGTTAAGTACTGGTTCCACAGACAATCTATACATCAGTGGCAACATATGGCAAAGCAATCCCAGTAGAAGGAGAAGTGAGTTCACATCAGCTTGTCCCTGTCCCAAAATTGAAAGATAAATGTCAAAACAAATTTTTATTTTTTATTTTTATTGAAGCAGTACTAACACACAGTGGCGAAGCTAGAATATATATATATATATACCGTGTAATTTTCTAACAAAAGGGTGTCAAGATATCCTTTGGTAAAAGATGGCTCCGCAGATTTAGTATGGATTTTACTTACATATACAGTCAAACCTCTCTATAACAGCTTCGTTTGTTCTGAATATTTTTGACTGTTAAAGCGAAGTGTTGTTATAGAGAACATATATTATAACATAACATGAAAACTAGTTCCGAAAAAGCTTGACTTTTATAGAAAAATGTTGTTATACAAGGATGTGGTTATAGAGAGGTCTGCCTGTACATGATAATTTAGATAATACAAGATATGTATTAGTGTAACTTAATATTTTATAGCAGGTGGACCAACTACTTTCACTTATTATGGACGGTTACTCTGCACGTACCTTTAGGTTACTTGATAGCGTAAAAATTCTTTACACAATCAGTATATAGAAGTTTAAATTCATCTGTGTAGAGTTAAAAGAAGAAGTATGCATTGACTGTTTAAGAAATCCTTATACAATATCCGACTGCTTGTAGGTAAACTTTTACGATAAGTATTAATCGGTAACCTAATGTACAAATTGTAGCTAACATGCTAGTATAATAAAATTAAACTACGTTGTTTAGTTTAAAATAAAAATAAAAAATATATATATTATATATATACACACACTGTCAAATGTACGTAATTTAAATCCTATATATTGATGTGAACTTACCCTGTCAAATCTTTGTTCCTTTTTAAGGTTGGTCAATCCTCCACAAAAAAGAGAGCTTCCAAGAACAAGAAGAAGATTGGAAAGAATAGATCCCAATAAAGAATACTTTAGAACATGTATTTTCCTTTGGTAAAGAGCAAATAATGCTATTATCATCTCTGTTGCGTTGCCACATGTTGCATTTAGTAGTCCCCCAACTGCATTAATTAAATCATAATAACCATACCACAAATTAAATAATTTATCAACTTAAATTTATATGTTTTTTTTGGTACACTTCTTTTTTCTGGGAGGTATATATAAGCACAAAATGCATACCTGTTGGACCAGTGAAGTAAGCAATTTGTCTTTTAAATTTCAGGTACAAGGGAGAAAAAAATAAAGAATAAATGTGTTAGGAATTTTGTTATAAGATTAAAAAATAAAATAAAAAAAGAGTTAAAAAGAAGAAGAAAAAAAAACAACTTACTCAGTCAAGAAGCTGACACGTTCAGCAAGCGGTGCAAGTCCAAGTAAACTAAAAGCAAAAATCCAGGGCTGCTCGAAAAAAAGAAATATAAACATAATCATTCATATTTTGAAGCTTTTCAACAAATTCTCTACTCTATTTATTTTAGTTCAAGATTAAGAGTGTAATTTATATACATTAATTATGTAAGAAAAATAACATTTTTAAGTGTAAATTACTTGTTAGTTTTAATGGGTCATTTGCTTCTTCTTTTTTTCCAAGTTATAATACCAAATTCAGGCTTGTCTTCAATATTAAATGTAATTATCTTTTAAGTGACTTGATAGAGTAAAATTTTGATACTAGCATCGTATATCAGGTCATCTAAAAGATAGGCCTATATAAACACCTCAACGAACTCATGTGAATGCTCCTTCGCTCGAAGACAATCTCTCAAATACATATATCGATGTTGTTAACCTGTTTTTCTTTGACTACATGTGATCGTTAAACGTTCATAAAAATCGGAACAGGAGCTTGAAAAATAAGAAAAGTTACAATAAGTTAAAATATATAAAAATTCTTTACACTATCAATATATATCCTATCCATTAGGAATGACTACAGTTTGTTAATCGTTTAAGTAGTCTGATAGTGTAAAAAATTCATTTACACTGTCAATGTATAACGGCAACTGTATATAACAAATTAAATCAGGAGAAAAGCAAATACTTACTCTTGCAAAATGATAGTATTGAGCTAGCATTGCCAAAGGGATAGCTGGAAAGAGAAAACAAAGCTTTGTTCCTAATATAACCTCTTGAAGATTAACCAAGATTTTTCTGAGGTTCTTAAAACGAACCCTTGATACAAGTTCTGGATCCGATTTTTTCCTCATCATAGAATTTGACAAATTTTGTGCATTCTTCTTGACGATGAATTCTTGATCATTTTTATTAATTTCTCCATTCTCCAAATCACTCAGAGAACCCATAATTTTTTTTTTAGAGGAATAGAATTTGTTGTAAGAAAAAGGAAGAAATTGTATGCATTTTTATAGTTTATACTTGTATATCTTTGAGTTTATAGAGGACAGAGACAAGAAATGGGAGTTGGAATTTGAAGCTTCCTAGAATTTTCGCAGAGTTTGTTTTGTTTTCTATAAGTTTGCATGATCTCCACGTAGTTTCATGGGAAGGAAACAGGTGCTGAAACCCTAAAAAGAGAAATATTTGCACTTGTTTCCTTTCCTGAAAATGGGTGTACGAACTCTATAGAGTTTACTCAAATACATATAATGGGGGTAAGTATTTAATTTCCTCATTCATAATAAAAAATTTCGAGTTTAATTAACTCTATCCAAAAAATAAAAAAGTAAAAACTATGTGAATATCATTGAAAAAAGTAACGATAAAAAGAATGAACAACAGGTGTTATATATGGAGTGCTCATGACATGTACTATAAAATTTATGGTACTGAAAAAAGGAGGTTGAGTGGTATTTGGTAAGTTAATTAATTATAGTGCATTGATAGCTCAATAGTTGTTTCGTGTGGAAAATTTTAAGGTAAGAATTCAAGTGTATATCTTACTCTCACCTCAGCACTATATATTGCTCATTGAATATAGCCTAATCCAATTGTTTTTTTAAAGGAAACTTTTCTTGAACGAAAAATTTGAATATTTATAAATTGAGGATGATCTATGCTTCTCACTCCAACAACAATAATTCACAACATAGTCATGAAGATAATTATGTTTAGAGGGAGATTTATATTTTACCATTTTCTTTTATATTATAAGTATTAGTTTTTGATCTCTCCTCTAAGAAATGTAGGTCAATTGACTAAATCATTTTAAATGTGTCACAATCCGCAATTCTCATCTTCGGGATCGTGATGACGCCTAACATTTCACTTGTTAAGTAAGCTAACATTAGAGGATTTTTAAGCCAATTTTAGTCAATTTCAATAACATAATCAATTAAGCTAAATAGAAGCTAAAACTGAAATGCGGAATAACATAAAGCCCGTAATATCTGATACAATTCGGATCTGGAGTCACAACTCACGAGTCTCTAAGATTTTCTACAAACAAAGTCTGAAAGAAATACAACTGTTCTGAATGAAAAGAACCAGTAAAATAGGGCAACTAGAAGGGGACTCCAAGGTCTGCGGACGTCAGCAGATGTACCTCGAGTCTCCAATAAACAAGTCCAAGCTGCTGCGCCTCACGGACAACTAGGGCTGGTACCAAAATCTGCACAAGAAGTGCAGAGTGTAGTATGAGTACAACCTACCTCATGTACTCGTAAGTGTCGAGCCTAACCTCAACGAAATAGTGACGAAGCTATGAGAAGACACTCACATAATAAACCTGTACAGATAACAATATATGTATAAGATAATAACAGATAAAAGCTAATCATGTACTATTGGGAGGGGGACATGCTAAGGGGATACAAGATACCAGAGATACATCAGAAATGTTAAACAGAACAGTCAATATGCTTCAACCAGTAAGAACAATTAAGCACAATGAAGAAAATTGCACGGCATCACTCTTCGTGCGTTTACTCTCAACCTCACAATGAAACAAGAACGCTGCACGACATCACCCTTCGTGCTTTTACTCTCACTCTCAGTATAAATCAATAGATACGACACGACATCACCCTTCGTGCATTAACTCTCATATCATGGCACGACATCACCGTTCATGCATTAACACTCATAATATGGCACGACATCACCCTTCGTGCATTAACACTCACAATATGGCACGACATCATCCTTCGTGCATTATCACTCTCCCTTACCATATAATAATGAATATAATTAAAAGGGAGACAAAATAAACAAGAACATCCCTCATATCAACAATGTTTCCACAATACCATCCTAAACATCGGAAAGACAATACTCAAATATCTCAAATAGCTAGTAAATGCGTGAAGAACAAACAATTTAATAATTAATTAGACTTAGCAAGGATATCATGATCAAAGAAATAAAGAAATTGCAAGAAAATCAGTTTCACTGCATGCTTTGACTCAACAACAACGCATAAGTACTCGTCACCTCACATATACCAAATATCTAGACATGAAGAAAATAGGAAAACAAGTCTTAATCCCTCAAGTTTAAAGGTTAACCACAACACTTACCTCGCTCCAAGAATCAATTCAAAGCTCAAACACCATTTTGATTGTTAAACAAGCCTTCGAACCGATAGAATCTAGCAAATTACCAACCAAACGATTCAAATTAAGCCTTAGGAACTACCCACAATTGCAAAGGATTCAATTTAGTTCATTATTGTAAAAGTCAACTCCCAGGCTCGCTTGGTCCAAACCCGAAATTCGGACCAAAACCTGATTACCCATTCACCCCCGAGCCTGATTATGTAATTTATTTTTGAATCCGACCTCAATTTAAGGTCTAAATCCCATTTTTACAAAAATCCCTAATTCTACCCAAACCCCCAATTTCCACCATGAAAACACCAGATTTTAGGTTGAAAACTTATGAAATGTAATGGGTAATTGAAAGAAAGTAGGTTAGGATCACTTACCAACAAATTGGGGAAGAAAAACGCTTGGGAGAATCGCCTCTAGGGGTTTCTAGCTTTGAAATTTTGAAAGAATGGCAAAAATCCCGAGCTGGTTTTGTTTATAACACTGGGCGTCACGTGTTCATCGCGTTCGCGTGAAACCTGACGCGTTCGCGAAGAGCAAAGCCTCATCGGCATAAGCGTTTACGAGGGGATGCACGTGTTCGCGATGGTCTGTCCCCCCTTACCATCGTGTTCGCGTAGAACAAACCATCCTTTCCCCTCCCCCACCTCAATACACTTCGCGTTCGCGTAGAGCAGGCCCCCCAATGCTCCGCGTTCACGACTGCTATCTCGCGTTCGCATAGAAGAAAACCCCACCCATCCCTGTTCACACTTCGTGATCGCGAGAGTACCATCGCGATAGCGAAAAAGGAATCCAGATGACAGCTAAGCTGGGGAAAATACCATATTTTCTAAGTCTAAAACCTTCCCTAGGCTATCCGAAATTCACCCGAGCTCTTGGGGTTCCAAACAACTACGCACACAAGTCCGAAAACCTCATACGAACTTGCTCGCGTGATCAAGACACTGAAATAACGCATAGAAATACGAATTGAACACCAAAATCAAATGAAATTTTCAAGATACTTTAAAACTTCTATTTTCACAACCGGACACCCGAATCACGTTAAATCAACTCCGTTTCTCACCAAATTTGACAAGCATGTCATAAATATAGTAATGGACCTATACCGAGCTCTAAAACAAAAATATGGACCCGGTATCAACAAAATCAAATATCGGCCAATTTTTTAAATTCATTAAACCTTTAAGTTTTCAATTTTCGACAAAAATCAATAACTTGAGCTAGGGACCTCCTAATTTGATTCCGTGCATACTCCCAGGTCCCAAATAATGATATGGACCCAGGGGGACCGTCAAAATACCGATCTGGGTCTATTTGCTCAAAACGTTGAGCAAAGTCAACTCAAATAGATTTTAAGGCAAAATTTCACATTTTATCAGTTTTTAACTTATAAGCCTTTCGAAAAAATACTCGGACTGCGCACGTAAATTGAGGAAGGATTAAAGAAGCTACTAGAGGCTTCGAAATACGGAATTAGGTTCTAAAACTCTAGATGACCCGATAATGATAATCTCTTTTGATATGCCTGATTTATTGTCATCAAAGTTCTCTTTATTAGCTTCAGCATTAACCATGTCAATTAATCCAAACAGATTTAGCATTTTGTGAGACAATGCTGAAGTCCTAGGATAATATTTTGACATGTTCCATATGTATCTGTTATGTGGGTGCACAATGCCTATATGTGAGAAAATTTTAAGGAAGGAACTTTTTCTTTTTTATTTTACTCAGGGGCATACACTGAATATTTTTTGTAAACAGTATCAATATTAAAGAGGGGCACAAATAACTGATTATAGTATATATGTTTTTTGCTTTAGATCGACATGTCTTAGCCTATTGGTTTAGCTTATTCTTTTCATTTATCTAGAGAGATCAGGAGTTCGATCCCGTAGGACGTCCATTTTTACAAACAAAAAAGAGCTTTATAAGCTTTTTTCTCCTTTATATTAGCAAACCATATGTATGTCACTTGACCAAACCATATTATAATATTAGCCTCTTTTATTATATTTTTCTTTTATACTCTGATTTATCGTCCATCAAGCTTTGTATTGTTAGCTTCCGTATGCAACATTTTAATTTGATCCCAACAAAGAAAACTTTTTCATTGCTCCCAGTGGCATGCACAAGATTTTTTGTAAGCGATGTCGCTACTAAAGAGGGACATAAATAGCTAATTATAGTATATATGTTTTTCGCATTAGCTCACACGGATATGTCTTAGCCTATTGATTTAGCTGATTTTTCATCTATCTGGAGAGATCAGGAGTTCGATCCCGTAGGGCGTCCATTTTTATAAACAAAAAAGAGCTTTATTTATTAAAAAATCATAGCCTATGGGAATCGAACCCTTGATCTCAAACATGATAATCAGCCACTTAACCATTAGGCTACGAATCAAGAGTTGTCATGCGGTGTCATTCCTATTATATGTATTGTTCTGCGTATTAATTATACGTGTGTTTAAATTTTTGACTAAGCGATGTCGGATGACACCACTTAGTATAACGTGCATCCACTTTTACTCATTAGTCCAACAGGTGGTAGAACTCGATATACAATGTGTTTACATACACGGGGAAGAATTTTTCAATTGAATTTGTCTTATATTCACTATTAAACTTTTATATTACGGTAATTTAATTTTATTTAGAAGATTAATTTATTTTAGATTACTATTTTTAGAGTAACGACTCGGTCGGTCGTTTTGAGAATTTAAGCTCCATTCAGCGGCATAAGGTCTTGAACAGATCCGTATGATGATTTTGGACTTAGGCGTGCATCCGAATTTGGTTGTGGAGGTCCGTAGGGTGATTTGAAGCATTTCTACGAAAGTTGAAGTTGGGAAAGTGGAGAGGTTGACCAATAGTTGAATTTGGTGATATCGGGGTTAGAATGAGATTCCGAGAGTTAGAACAGCTCCGTTATGTTATTTGGGACTTGTCTGCAAAATTTGACGTCATTCCGGGTTGGTTTGATAGGTTTCAGTACGAGTTTTAGAAGTTGGAAGATTTGGAAGTTCATAAGTTCGATTCATGGTGCGATTTGTAGTTTCGTCATTGTTTGACGTGATTTGAAGCCCCGAGAAAGTGTGTGTTAGGATATAGAATTTGATGGTATGCTTGGACGGGGTTCCGGGGGACCCGGTCATGTTTAGGTCGAGTTTCAGATGTTTTTCATGGTTTGAAAAAAGTCTGTTTCTGGTGTATCGCACCTGCGACACTTTGGAGCGCAGGTGCGGCTCCGCTTCTGCGTGAGCCTAGCCGCTTCTGTGGTCATGAAGGCCTGGGAGCTCACTCGACTAGCTTCTGCGGAGGCCGACTCGCAGGTGCGAAGGTCGCTTTTGCGGTCCAGCTATCGCACCTGCGAAGAAGTTCGCTTTTGCGGTGCCGCTGGTGCGACTGTAAATCTACAGATGCGGTTCCAGTCCTGTTAGATGAGTTTGCAAATGCAAACTCTTTCTCGCAAATGTGGTTGCGCATATGCGGTTGATTGTCCGAAGATGCGGAAGTCCTAGCATAATCATTTAAGTCGAGGGTTTGGCCATTTTCTTCATATTTTGAGATTTAGACTTCGATTTTGGGAGCTTCTTTTTGGTATTTTCGAGCAAATCGATTGGGTAAGTGTTCTTCACCTAGAATTTAATATAATTCATGATTTTATCTTCATTTTTATCATTTAATTTGAGTTTTGAGTTGAGGAAAATGTTGGTTTTTGAAGAAAGTTTTCAAAATGAAAAAAAAAACACGATTTGAGGGACGAAATGGTATCGAAATTTGATAATTTTAGTTTGGTTGAACTCGTATCGGAATGGGTGTTCGGTTTTTGTGAAAATTTGTCAGATTCCGAGGTGCGGGCCCGGTGGTCAACTTTTGGGATCGATTTCTAGATTTTGATAAAGATTGAGACTTTATGATCCAAAATAGTTTCTTGTAAGTTTTATTTGTGCTTGAAGTTATTTTGGTTGGATTTGAGCCCTCCGAAGGTCTTTTCACCCGAGAAGTTCATTTTAGAGTACTGGTTTGTCTTCTTTGAGGTAAGTATCTTGCCTAACCTTGTGAAAGTTGCGAGGGAACATTCTACGTGATGTCCGTTTCTTTCCTTATGTTTACTAGCCGGTATAAACTATGTTAGGACACTTGCACAAGAATACACATAGTTGAGCACCCTTAACTGTTAAGAGGTTTTCTTGATATTGTTGAGTATAGACGTATATCCCTGTTTACTACCCTTCTATTTGAGAATGGATCTATTTGGCACGTGAATCGTCAGTGCGGTTATGGGATGTAACGAGGGCACATGATGCCATGATTTAGGGTTCAGGTATTGGGACCCGTGAGTTGTGATTAGCCCGAGGTTCGGTACCTCGTGGAGTTTATTGACTAAAACCTAATGTGAAAACGTTCCTTATCTGTATTTGTTATTTCAAATTTTGGATTTGTTTCCGTTCATCCTTCCGTGCCATTATTTTTGTTATTCCGCTTATACTTATTGTGTCTCTTTCTTATTGCAATTACTGTATTGTTAGCCATACCACATAGTCTTCATGTAGATATCATACTCTATTATTTCGATACTCATATTTATCCAGGTTATTTAGTCTAGTAGGTGTCTTGACTGTTCCTCGTCACTACTCCACTGAGGTTAGTCTTGATACTTGCTGGGTACCGGTTGATCATTAGCTAGCAGCGCGGATTGCTGTCGTGGAGACTCAAGGTAAACCTGTTGCTGCGTTCGCAGGCTTCAGAGTCACCTTCATATTATGTATTTCACACTGTTTTTACTTACTTCCAAACAGTTGTATTTAGAAGTGGTAGCAAACTCTGTAGAGCTTATGACTTGTACTACCGATTTTGGAAAAATTATAAATTATATAGAGTATTTCATTTCAGAAATTATTAGATGTTATTTATTATTGTCGTTATTCCATAATTGTTAGGCTTACCTAGTCCTTAAGACTAGGTGCCATCACGATACCAACGGAAGAAAATTTGGGTCGTGACAAGTTGGTATCAGAGCCCTAAGTTCATAGGTGCTACGAGTCATAAGCGATTTTAGTAGAGTTTTGCGGATCGGTATGGAGACGTCTGTACTTATCTTCGAGATGCTATGAAACTATTGGGAAAATTTCACTTCCTTCATTTCTATCGTGCGAGTTCATTGATCTCGAAGTTTGAACTTTTATCATTCCATTCTCTTGCAGATGGTGAGGACATGAGCTGTAGTTCCTGATGATGTTATCCTCGGTGCAGATGTCGCTAGGGGCAGAGGCAGAGGACGACGAGGAGCACGTGTCGTAGCTAGGGCACCTACCAGTGCAACTGTTGAGGAGCTGCCAGTAGTTCCAGTTTGGGGCAGGTACCGGAGGCGCCTGTTGTTACCCCGGACATCAGGAGACCTTAGCACATTTCCTGAGTATGTTTGGTACATTGACTCAGGCGGTGTTGATTTCGGGTGCACCAGCTACTTCACAGACAGAGGAGGAGCATAGACTCCAGCCGCCCACACTCTAGAGCAGCGAGTTCATACTAGTCAGGTTCCAGATGTCATGGCGATGCAGCCTGTGGTCCCAGTTTGGCCCATGGCTAGGGCAGCAACATTTGAGGAAGAACAACTTAGACTTGAGAGGTACAAGAAGTACCACCCTCCTACCTTCAGTGAATTGGCGACAGATGATGCCCAAGGTTTCTTGGAGAAGTGGCACTGCATTCTTCGTACTATGGGTATTGTGGAGACGAGAAGAGTTGCTTTTTTTACGTTCCATCTCAGGGGACCAGCTTATCGGTGGTGGCGGGCATACGAGTTGGGTAGCCCGGTCGAGGCAGCTTCACTTTCATGGGTTCAGTTTTCAGAGATGCTCCTGAGAGAGTTTGTACCTCAGTCCCTTCGATATGAATGGCACGTGAAGTTTGAGCAGCTGTGCTAGGGCACTATGTCAACATTAGAGTATGCCGTCATATTCAGTGATTTGGCCAGACATGCACCTTCTTTGGTCACTACAGTTAGAGAGCGTATGTAGATTCATTGAGGGACTCAGGCATACTATTCGATTCAGCATCGCTCGGGAGTTACATTCAGATGTTCCATTTTAGCATGTGGTAGGAATCGCTCATCGAGTAGAGGGCATGTAGGATCAGGAGAGAGAGGACAGATGGGGCTATGAGAGAGAGGACGTGCGAGGTCAGGAGATAGAGGACAGGGAGGCGAGGGGGCCTCGTAGGACGGAGAGATCTACTGGTCCTTATTTTGGAGGCAGGGTATGCATGGTAGAGGCTTTGTGGGTCAGCCATTTCTGTTTGCACTTCCGACTTCGCACAGTGTTTCAGGTTCTCATGGGTCTCAGAGTACTCATACTGCACAGTTTCCACAGCCACGTCAGCTGAGAGGTTGCTTTGAGTGTGGAGATACTAGCCACATGGTGAGATATTGTCCTAGACTCCGGATAGATGTTTTACAGCGGGGTATTCAGGCGAGTAGAGGGCGCCCACGAGAGGGAGGTCCGGCCCATTAATATGCTTCATATAGTAGGCTGGAAGCCGTTGCGCCAGATGATGTCATACATGTATGATTTTGATTTGTTATAGAGGGGAACCATTCATATTTTGTTTTGATTCTGCTTATTGGGACAAGTTCCCTTATTTGTTGCTTCACTTATGGGTGAGTTTCATGATTAGCACTCTATTTATGTGTTTGCCCCTGTTGGGAGATTCTATGAGTGGTAGCCCGTGTCTATCGTTTGTTTTTTTATTCATTATTGAGATTTGGGAGACTAGAAGTGAGTTCATGTTGTCCATTATGGTAGGTATTGATGTGACTCCTGAGTATTCTTGGTTACGATTTGTGATTTGGTACTCTACCGGGGTAAGAGTTTAGTAAGTGTTGTGATTTTATTGGAAGAATTAAGTTAGTGGAAGATTTTGATTGGTATGATGTATATTCGACCTCTGATTTAGAGTTCAGGGTGAGACCCTCGCGATTTTATGTGATTTGATGTGTTTGAGCCGGACTGCGTGCCGCGGTGGAGATTTATACCAGGGTGAGACCCTTATGGTTTGTTCATGTACTTTAATTTTTCCTATTTAAATTGATTCGTAGTATGGTACTGATAGAGAGTTGTGCATGTCGGGCTTGTTTGATATTTCTCTTATGTGTTTCTCTTTACATATTCAGTCATTTTCGTTCTATGCTTCTTGAGTTTTAGCTTAAGAGGCGTGTGCCCGATGGTGTTGGTTGTGACTTGTTGATTCGGGTGCATAGTTATGAGGTCTTCGTGATTCTGGCATCATCGTTAGTTTTGTGGAGATTCGAAATGGGTTCCTATTGTATATGAGGGTAATTGCTGGTGTTGGTTTTGCTTACGGGCAGTTATTGTGATCAGAAATGTTATTTTCTGGTCTATGTGTGGTGTGTCATGTTGAGTGGTCGCACCTTGTGGGTGCAGGCATGAGTTGTTGCAGCTGGTTGAGACGGATATTGGGTATGGATTTAGAATCGGGTCTTTTGGAAATGAATGGAAGGTGAGAACTTTGACTCTGAGGCTTATCGGTGTTGGTAGGAAGGCTAAAGTACAGTTGAGATGGTGTCGTCAGTCTTATGTTGATTGGGGTGACGTGGGATCACCCGCGGGTGTATGTTGGAAGTGTGCATCAGTGATTTGAAGACTTCGAGGCGATTCTTGGCACGTTCAAGGATGAACATTTATTTTAAGAGAGGGAGAATGTAATGACCCAGCCGGTCGTTTTGAGAATTTAAGCTTCGTTCGACGGCATAAGGTCTTGAACAGCTCCATATGGTATTTTGGACTTAGACGTGCGTCCGGATTTGGTTTTGGAGGTCCGTATGGTGATTTGAAGCATTTCAGCGAAAGTTGAAGTAGGGAAAGTGGAGAGATTAACCAATAGTTGATTTTGGTGACATCGGGGTCGTAATGCAATTCCGAGAGTTGGAACAGCTCTGTTATGTTATTTGAGACTTGTCTCCAAAATTTGACGTTATTCTGTGTTGGTTTGATAGGTTGATCACGCTCAACTATGTCTTGTAGAAGACTAAACGGGCGTTGCAAATATAATCCTGGG
>ML418767.1:0-49544 GCA_005239525.1 Nicotiana knightiana | reverse complement strand
TACCCCAGATTATATTTGCAGCACCCGTTTAGTCTTTTTATAGGACATAGTTGAGCGTGATCACCTTCTATCATCTTGTCTCTATTACTATATTGTTCTATTTTTCTCTCATTTCTTAACACGTTATCAGCACGAATTGCTCAAATCATAGTTACTTTGCCTGCTCCACGGGGCTCTAATTTCATTCCCGTCCTTTAAAGTTGAGTCTGCTTATTCATNTTGAGGCATGAATAGTGGAAAGAGTCTTTTCTAACATGTCCTCATCCTTCATAGGTTCCCCACATAATTTTAGTTGGGAAATTATTCTATATACAACAGAATTATATTCACTTATGGTCTTATAATCTTGTAGCCGTAAGTGCATCCACTCACAACGAGCTCGTGGCAATACCGTGGCCTTTAGGTGGTCATATCGTTCCTTCAAACTAGTCCATAATTGAAATGGATCTTTCAAGGTTAAACATTCACTTTTTAACCCTTCATCGGCTCGATGATGGCAAAGGAATATTATGGATTTCGCTTTATCCTGACTTGATGCTTCATTTTCTTATTTAATAGTGTCATCAAGACCTTTAGCGTCAAGGTGAATTTCAACATCAAGTAACCATAGCAAATAGTTTTTCCTTGAGATGTCAAGTGCCACAAATTCAAGCTTTGACAAATTCGACATAATGAAAACTATCATAGAATATAAGTGAACTAGAATTATAAGAATTATTGTCAATGCATATCATTTATAGTTATAGGGCAGTATACTAAATCGTAAAATTAAGAGAACATGTGTTGTTACTTCATTATGTATCATAGTAAATTAATGCATAATCTTTAATTATACTATGTATACTAAATGCAATCCTATAATTAATAACCTCAATAAGCTTAATTAATAAAGCATCATTTATGCCGATTACTTAGTCTATTAAAATATAAAATATTGTAAAGTAAACTAATACGATAAATATTCCCACTCATGTGCAAGTTATACAAAATAAAATAATTTTTTTGAAATAGAAAATGAAGAAACTAGTATTAATTCAATAACATATACAGTCATGGTTACATGGAGAGAGAAAAAAATAATCTTTATTCTAACTAATATGTTAATTCTTTACATTAACTATTTAGCAGATGATTGTATACTTTATCTTTACCAAAGGCTAAACAAGGATCAAATAGAAATTAGTGAACCATACATTCAAAATTGAAACTGACACAAAATCAAAGCTAATAGCCTTCTACTGTATAGCTCTTATATATATATATATATAAGAGCTATACAGTAGAAGGCTATTAGCTTTGATTTTGTGTCAGTTTCAATTTTGAATGTATGGTTCACTAATTTCTATTTGATCCTTGTTTAGCCTTTGGTAAAGATAAAGTATACAATCATCTGCTAAATAGTTAATGTAAAGAATTAACATATTAGTTAGAATAAAGATTATTTTTTTCTCTCTCCATGTAACCATGACTGTATATGTTATTGAATTAATACTAGTTTCTTCATTTTCTATTTCAAAAAAATTATTTTATTTTGTATAACTTGCACATGAGTGGGAATATTTATCGTATTAGTTTACTTTACAATATTTTATATTTTAATAGACTAAGTAATCGGCATAAATGATGCTTTATTAATTAAGCTTATTGAGGTTATTAATTATAGGATTGCATTTAGTATACATAGTATAATTAAAGATTATGCATTAATTTACTATGATACATAATGAAGTAACAACACATGTTCTCTTAATTTTACGATTTAGTATACTGCCCTATAACTATAAATGATATGCATTGACAATAATTCTTATAATTCTAGTTCACTTATATTCTATGATAGTTTTCATTATGTCGAATTTGTCAAAGCTTGAATTTGTGGCACTTGACATCTCAAGGAAAAACTATTTGCTATGGTTACTTGATGTTGAAATTCACCTTGACGCTAAAGGTCTTGATGACACTATTAAATAAGAAAATGAAGCATCAAGTCAGGATAAAGCGAAATCCATAATATTCCTTTGCCATCATCGAGCCGATGAAGGGTTAAAAAGTGAATGTTTAACCTTGAAAGATCCATTTCAATTATGGACTAGTTTGAAGGAACGATATGACCACCTAAAGGCCACGGTATTGCCACGAGCTCGTTGTGAGTGGATGCACTTACGGCTACAAGATTATAAGACCATAAGTGAATATAATTCTGTTGTATATAGAATAATTTCCCAACTAAAATTATGTGGGGAACCTATGAAGGATGAGGACATGTTAGAAAAGACTCTTTCCACTATTCATGCCTCAAATATGGTATTACAACAGCAATATCGTGAATGGATTTAAGAAATATTCTGAGTTAATTTCATGCCAATTGGTGGATAAACAACATAATGCCCTTTTAATGAAAAATCATGAAGTTTGCCCCACTAGATCAACTCCATTTCTATAAGTGAATCTGGGAACGATAGATCCAAAGTCTGAAAAAAGATAAAATAATTATTGTGACTGTATGAATATACATGGGCGTGACAAGTGGCGAAATAATAATCGTCATGGTGGTGGTCGTTATAAACAAGAGGACAATAAGGATTCTCATAATAATCCTTCAAAAGGCAAAGATAATATTTGCCACCGATGTGGTATGAAAAGTTATTGGGCACAAATTTGTCGTACACCTGGACATTTTATCAAACTTTATCAAGCAATTACAAAAGGAAAACAGAATAAAGTTGAGACTCACTTGACTTTCAAAATGATGTTGAAGTGGGCCTTGCAGATATTACTCATTTAGAAGCTGGAGATTTCTTTGAGCAACATAACTGAAGACTTATTATTGGGAAAAAAAATTATGAGAATAAATATATTTTTTATGAAGTTCATATTTTGAATAAAAAATTTTATGTTGTCAGTATTTACTTTCTTAATTATAGTTTCTTTTCTTCTTAAATTTTTCAATATTACTTATGATGTATTTCAAATAAACTTTTGTTCTTTTTTAAAAATATAAATCAAGTAAGAAAATAAAGCTGCTAATCTCTCCTTTCTCTCTCCTCCTTGGCGCATGATAGTGTGTTTCTAACGTGCGCTAATGGCTGGAAATAGGCAGGGCACGACCTCGATAAACATCTAACAAGATCCAACTATCAGATCGGAAGGTAAAAACGACTAATCGAAGGCTTGTTATGAAGGAAGTGGAAGAATATCACATAGAAGAAACTAGGGTTCCTGCAAAGGAGATCCTACTATTAGAACATGCGCAGCGGAAGCAAGCATCTGAACAAGGCATCAAATACATGTACACTAGACAATGATATAATCACAAGATTAGAAACACTAACCTCTTAAAATCGTTGCACAAATCTTCCAAACAACAAGAATCTAGGGCTGTAGTCTTCTGCTATACGCCTAGTAAAACCTTGGACGATTTTGTTTTTGGGTGGGCAAAAACAATACAACTCTAAAAAAAAAGTAATTAGGTGAAATTAGGTTTCCTTAAGTAGAGTTATTTTTTGGCCGAAATTGTGCTACCAAACACGTGTAGGATTCTGCTTTTACAAGTAGAATCCCACTCCAGCTCTACAAGATGATTTTTCTCCCAAGTCACTTTTTACCCAAGTCTTGTTCAGATTTTTTTACTAGGTATAGCAGGGACCAAAGAAATAATAAGAGGCTACCAACTATAGCATTAATTCGAAATTAGCATGAATTAATTCTTACTATAATTAATTGCAATTTATTCCACTAAAAAACTGCAATTGAACTCCTCAATATGAATTTCAAAAATTCAATAACACTTATTTTAACTCCCCATGTTAAGATCTCAAATATCACTTAATCAAATTAAATCACTGAAAATTTAATTTAATCAACTAATTAAATCCTTTAGAATTCTGCTTAAACTATTTCATGTGACGGATGCAAAATCCACCGGCTGGGTTTTCACATGAAAATTTATAAGCTCACATAAAGGGGTATAATCAAACTCAGAACCGAGTCATGGATTCTATCAACTAATTATTATTCACAAATATTATTCGTTATTGTCCAATCTATTAGGCACACTAACTCTGAATAGAGTCGTACCTTTTGATAAATCAAAACAATAAACAAATTACATTGATCATAATAATTATATCAAGATTAGGAGTATAAGCTCACTTAATGAATTTAGAGAAAATGGTTTATATATTCAGTATAAAAACATCTTTTCTCTACTTGGTCCGTTTAATATACAATGAGTATACTAGCAAAAGAAGTCGGAGTAAAATCACTCCCATAATCAAGACAAATTATACTATAATCTTGTGCTACAATCATCAAGATATTTTGTCCAACAATATCTTTGATTGTGAACATAGTTTATTAATTATGAGAACCAACAATTTAATCTTCTGTGCATGAGCTAAGACTCCATACACTAAATTGTCTACTACATAACTAAAAGGACACACATGTAACAAATGATCTATTTAAAATAGTACTTTATTGAATTGAATAAATTAAATAAATAATTATTCCATAAAGAATAAAATAAAATACTATGTCTAAACCGCATGGTTAATAGTATTTCCCAATAATCTCCCACTTAGAATCATAACCATGCGTCTACTATTCTAACACCCATTCCTTCTACATGCTTGTCAAAAATCTTGTGTGTCAAGCTCTTTGTAAACGGGTCTGCCAAATTGTCTTCTGACGCAATCTTCAACACTCTTGCATCACCTCTCTGAGTTATGTCCCGAATTAAGTGCTATTTACGCTAAATATGTTTACTCCTTTTATGACTTCTTGGTTCCTTTGAGTTTGCAACTGCACCACTATTGTCACAATAAAGTATAATCGGTACTTTAACCGAAGGAACTACATTAAGCTCTTTCAGAAAGTTCCTGAGCCAAACAGCCTCTTTAGCTGCCTCAGATGCAGCCACATATTCGACTTCCATGGTGGAATCAGCAACACATGATTTTTTGATACTCCTCCAACTTATGGCTCCACCTTCTAAGGTAAAAACATATACTGAGGTAGATTTTCTAGAGTCTCTATCTGACTGGAAATCTGAATCAGTATAGCCAATGGGTGCAAGATCACCAGAGTGATACACCAACATATAATCCCTAGTCCTTTTCAAGTACTTGATTATATGCTTAACGGCAATCCAGTGTTCTCGTCCAGGGTTAGATTGAAATCTACTAACCATGCCAACATCAAAGCAGATATCAGGTCTAGTACATAGCATAGCATACATGAGACTCCCTACAATAGAAGCATAAGTGACCGCCTTCATCTTTTCTATCTCATCAGTCATTTTTGGGGACTGATCTTTCGACAGAGAGATTCCATGTATAAAAGGGAGAAAGACTTTCTTGGAATCTTGCATGCTAAACCTGGTGAGAATAGTATCAGTATAAAGTGCTTGGGACAAGCCTAATATCCTTTGCTTGCGATCTCGCATAAGTTTGATCCCAAGGATATGTGCTGCCTGTCCCAAGTCTTTCATATCGAAACGTGAGGACAACCATTCCTTTACTGAATTCAACATGCTCACATTATTTCCTATGAGAAAATTATCATCTACGTACAAAACCAAAAATATAACTTTATCTCCATTCCACTTCTTATAGACAGAAGACTCATTTTCTTTGGTTTTAATCAATGCGTCAAAACAAGTGTTCCATGATCTAGAAGCTTTTTTCAATTCATAAATGGATTTCTTTAATTTACACAACATGTGCTCATTGCCACTTTTAATGAAATCAACAGTTGTGCCATATAGATGCACTCATCAAGACTTCCATTTAGAAAAGCCGTCTTGACATCCATTTGACAGATCTCATAATCGTAATGAGCAGCAATGGATAAGAGAATCCTAATGGATTGAAGCATGGCTACTGGCGAAAAAGTTTTCTCATAATCGATCCCTTCTTTTTGAGTAAACCCTTTTGCAACAAGCCTAGCTTTAAAAGTTTGCACTTTTCCATCCACTCCTCTCTTTTTCTTATAAATCCATCTACAACCAATGGGTTTGACTCCAGTAGGTGGTTCTACAAGATTCCAGACTTGATTGGAGTACATGGACTCCATTTCAGATTTCATAGCATCAATCCATTTATCAGCATCTGTATCTTGTAGTTCTTCGTCGTAATTAATAGGTTCTGTATTAGGCTCTTCAGGGATTCTATCATAAGATTATCCCAGAGCGCAAACCGGAGAGGTTTTCTAATAATTCTCCCACTACGACTAGTCATTATAGGTGGAGGCTGATTTTGTTGTTGAGTCACAACATCATTTTCTGGAACTGAAGCCTCAATGTTATCCTCCACACCTTGAGGTGCTGGGATATCATTAACTTCCTCCTGGAGTGCAGGTTGCAGAACAATTTCAGGTTGTTCAACAATCTGAGGTTGCTCAACATTACTCCCATTACTTTGGGGTAGTGAGATGTCAGAAAATTGATCTTGTGCAATCTGCTGTCTATTGACATTTCTCCCACTACGATAATGCAGTGGTATGTCAATACTGGCTTCCGGTATACGTTCTAGAGATGAGTCTTTAGTTACTCCATTATTTAAGTCCTGTAAAACTAGTTTACTTCTAGGAATATGGTTTGTTAAATAGTCCTCTTCTAAAAATCTGGCATTTGTTGTAACAATTACCTTCTTTGGGACAATAAAACAAGCCTCATTTAGTTCCTTTTGGATATCCAATAAAAATACATACTTCTGTCCTTGATTCCAATTTATCCGCTTTTTCTTTCAGCACATGTGCTGGACAACCCCAAACCCGAATATGCCATAAACTTGGCTTGCGCCCAGTCCACAATTCTACTGGTGTTGAAGGTACTGACTTTGAAGGAACCAAATTTAGAATGTAATTTGTTGTTTCTAAAGCATATCCCCAAAAGGAAGAAGGAAAATCGGAATAACTTAACATTGATCTAACCATTTCCATAAAGGTCCTATTTCTTCTTTCTGCCACACCATTTTGTTGTGGTATTCCTGGGGCAGATAATTGAGATGTAATTCCACTATGTGATAAGTATTTTATGAATTCCGCAGAAAGGTATTCACCACCACGATCAGATCGCAATGTTTTGATAGATTTATCATGTCGTTTCTCCGTTTCCGTCTTATATTCTTTGAATTTCTCAAAGCATTCAGACTTACTTCGCAACAGATAAATGTATCCATATTTTGAGTAATAATCTGTGAAAGTCACAAAATACTCAAAATCACCTCTTGCTTGTATATTCATAGGGCACACAAAATAAGAGTGAATTAATTCTAGTTTATCGCTGGCTCTATTTCCTTTTGAGGAAAAATGTCTCTTGGTCATTTTACCTTCTAAAAATGATTCGCATGTTGGTAGTGACTCCACTTTCAATGAACTCAAAGGTCCATCAGAGACCAATCTTGAAATCCTATTTAGATTTATATGACGTAGACGTAAGTGCCATAAATAAGTTTGACTCAATTCAGAAATACATTTTTTTTATGTGGCAGATTAATGTTGTTTAATTCTTTTGGTTGTTGTAGCACACGAGGAGATATATCAAGAATAAAAAGGTCATGTACTCTAGCAGCAGTGTAGATAAAACATTTATTGAACTTAATAACAGCAGAGTTATTAGCAAAATAAACATTATAACCAGCATCCATTATTTTCGAAACCGAAATCAAATTCCTTCTAATAGAAGGTACATAGAGAACATATTTTAAAACTAAAACTCTATCACTACTAAACGAAACTCTAATATCTCCTAAAGCTAAAGCTGGTGCTGGCTCGCCATTGGCTTGAAAAACGCAAACTTCATTCTCACTTAGCCGCCGCGTTTTCTGAAACCCCTGCAAAGTAGTGCAGATATGATTAGTGGCTCCCGAATCTACACACCAAAATATGGTAGAAACAGCCTCTAAACAAGTTTCAACAACATTTAAATTTGAATTACCTTGCTTATTCAACTTTGTCAGATAGGCAGGGCATTGCTTCTTGTGATGCCCAGGTTGCTTGCAATGATAGCACTTGCCTTTGGGATTTTTCACACCAGCCGCACCACCAGGTGCCAAAACCTTTTGAGCCTTCTTCTTTTTCTTACTTCCTTTCGACTTAGAAACCGAAGCTTTCTCAACATTGAGTGCCACAAATGGAGCTTGTTGTTTGATAATAGATTCTGCCGCTTGCAGCTCATTCAACAATTTCGCTAGTGACAAATTCATTTTGTTCATGTTATAGTTCAAGAGAAATTGTTGAAAACTGTCAGGCAGAGTCTGCAGGACCATCTCAACTTGAGACTCCTTATCAATCACAGCTCCAAGGACCTCCAGTTCATTCAGAAGACTCATCATCTTCAGAACATGGTCCTGACTGATGATCCTTCAGCTATCTTGGTATTCAAAAGGGCTTCCATGGCTGTCTGCTTAGCTGCACGATTTTTCTCACCGAACATCTCTTTGAGACTCTCGAGCATATCATAAGCCGACCCCATAGACTGATGCTGATATTGCAAAACATTCGCCATAGAGGCAAGAATGTAACATCGCGCCATCTCATCAGCCTTAACCCATTTGTCATAGGCCTTAACCTGATCATCAGTAGCATTTTCAGGTTTTTCTGGGCACTCCTCAGTGATTACAAATTTGTAACCTTCAGCAGTTAGGACAATATCAAGGTTTCTTTTCCAGTCAACATAATTCGGTCCTTCTAATTTGTTTTGGTTCAGAATTGAGGTAAGTGGGTTGAATGAAGACATGGTTAATCTGAGAGATATTCACATTAAATAGACCATTAGTTATGTATTTAGAATAATTAAATTCAAAACAGCGCACTACACATATAATCATGTTCATTGAACAGTTAGATTCGTTAGGGAAACTTAACTATTCATGCAAAATATATGAGTTATGTAAGATATTTACCCCATAAATTAAAACAGGACCATAATTAGGGAATTAATAGCATTCAAAAAACAGTCACGTTTTTATTAAAAAACAAAGTGCTATTCATAAAAAACGTAATTAAACAGACTGTCATTAAAAATAACACCATTGTTTATGAATGTGTATATTAATTCATAATTTCAGAATTAAAATACTAATAAAAAAAATCACGTTTTTGACATAGAATAATCATACCAAACATGTATTATTATAACAACACGTTTTAATATTACTCTATTCATTCGGTATTACATTATCTAGTTAGATGTAAGATGGCGTCTGATACCAATTGTTAGAACATGCGCAACGGAAGCAAGCATCTGAACCAGGCATCAAATACATGTACACTAGACAATGATATAATCATAAGATTAGAAGCACTAACCTCTTAAAATCGTTGCACAAATGTTCCAAACAGCAAGAATCCACGGCTGTAGTCTTCTGCTATACGCCTAGTAAAACCTTGGATGATTTTGTTTTTGGGTGGGCAAAAACAATACAACTCTAAAAAAAAAAGTAATTAGGTGAAATTAGTTTTCCTTAAGTAGAGTTATTTTTTGGACGAAATTGTGCTACCAAAAACGTGTAGGATTCTGCTTTTACAAGTAGAATCCAACTCCAGCTCTACAAGATGATTTTTCTCCCAAGTCAATTTTTACCCAAGTCTTGTTCAGGTTTTTTTACTAGGTATAGCAGGGACCAAAGAAATAATAAGAGGCTACCAACTATAGCATTAATTCGAAATTAGCATGAATTAATTCTTACTATAATTAATTGCAATTTATTCCACTAAAAAACTGCAATTGAACTCCTCAATATGAATTTCGAAAATTCAATAACACTTATTTTAACTCCCCATGTTAAGATCTAAAATATCACTTAATCAAATTAAATCACTGAAAATTTAATTTAATCAACTAATTAAATCCTTTAGAATTCCGCTTAAACTATTTCATGTGACGGATATCCACCGGCTGGGTTTTCACATGAAAACTTATAAGCTCACATAAAGGGGTATCATCAAACACAGAACTGAGTCATGGATTCTATCAACTAATTATTATTCACAAATATTATTCGTTATTGTCCAATCTATTATGCATACACTAACTCTGAATAGAACCTTTTGATAAATCAAAACAATAAACAAATTATGATCATAATAATTATATCAAGATTATGAGTATAAGCTCATTTAATGAATTTAGAGAAAATGGTTTATATATTCAGTACAAAAACATCTTTTCTCTACTTGGTCCGTTCAATATACACTGAGTATACTAGCACAAGAAGTCGGAGTAAAACCACTCTCATAATCAAGACAAATTATATTATAATCTTGTGCTATAATCATCAAGATATTTTGTCCAACAATATCTTTGATTGTGACCATAGTTTATTAATTATGCGAACGAACAATTTAATCTTTTGTGCATGAGTTAAGACTCCATACACTAAATTATCTACTACATAATTAAAAGGACACACATGTAACAAATAATGTATTTAACATAGTACTTTATTGAATTGGATAAATTAAATAAATAATTATTCTATAAAGAATAAAACAAAATACTATGTCTAAACCGCATGCTTAAAAGTATATCCCAACAATAAGCTCTACCGTGACTCCGCCAGCTGCTAATAGCTTGCGTAAACAGAGCACAGCACCAAATTCAAAAGGTAATAGCTCACTGATTCCTGGGAGTGCAACTGGAGAAAATCAAGCTATGGGAACATACTTACAGAACTCCGAAAAGCTGAACCTGGAACCAAAAACGACAACGAAGATAACTGAGTCGAATGGGAAGGAACAACAGGGGGACTTAGGGGGGGGGGGGTGATAAACCAAATTCGGAACAACAGAAGAACGAAGATACAACAAGGAACCGGGCCAATTTATTCTCAAGCAATAGATTGGCCGCGAGGGGAATGAATCTTAAGTATGTTGCTCCAATGATCCAGGATGGGGGGAAAAATTGCGCAATTGAGGAAAGATGATGTAGACAATGAGACATAAAAGTGGATAAATGATGTGATACTATATGTGGTGGGGGATACACCTACCATTGGCGCTCTTGAACGATTCGTCAAAGCGCAATGGAATTTCGTGGCAAAACCCAAGATCTTCTACCACAACGATGGATACTTTGTAGTCAAATTCAACACTGTTAATGACAGGAATGAGGTAATCTATTCTAGGCCACACATGTTTAACAATAGACCAATGATCATTAAAGCTTGGGCAATACATTCATGGACAGGTAAAATTTCAGAATACAGAGTCTTACTTTATTTCCATCCATGGGTTGCACACAGTTGGGGACAGAAGAAGTCTGTGGATAGAATTGAAGGAAGTGGGAAACCTGCAACAAGGACCATGGCTTCTGATGGGTGACTATAATGCAATTCTTTATGCGGATGATCGACTGAATGGTAATGAAGTGCAAGAACAAGAGACTAGAGACTTTAAGGAGTTCCTAGAAGACACGGGATTGACAGAAATGAGGACAGTGGGCAGACAATACACTTGGACTAACAATCATATCTATAGTAGGATTGATCGAGCTATTGTAAATGTGGAATGGATGAGCACTATGCCTAATCTAGAAGTTGTAGTACTTGATCCTCTTTTTTCTTATCATTCTCCCCTTTGTATCATCTTTGAAGATAAGGTGAGAGAAGAACTAGACCTTTCAAATTTTTAAACCAATTAACTCTTCATAGTGATTTCCTGAATAGAGTTGCGAGAGGATGGAGGAAACCAGTGAATGGGGGCTACTTAAAAGGTGTATGGCAGAAGTTAAAGAATGTGAAACATGAGATGAAGAACCTCAACAGAGAGGAGTATGCTGCTGCAGATAGAAGAATCAATACCATCAGAAGTAGCTTACAACAAGTACAAGAGATAATGAGAAATCCTGGTCATGAGCCTAATCTGTTTGATAGGGAGAAAACTCTAAAGATGGACCTGGAAAAATGGGTGATGATAAGCGATATGATTGCCAAACAGAAGTCAAGAGTGAAATGGCTGAAGCTTGGGGATTCTAACAGTGCTTATTTTTTTGCTTGCATGAAGAACAGAAGCTCAATTAATCAGATTAGGAGTCTGGTGAATACAAATGGAGGACTGATACAATATGAAAGAGGTATACAGACAGAGATACTAAGCTTTTACAAGAAGCTACTTGGGATTGCAGCATATCAATTGCCAGCTGTGCAAGAATCAGTTTTTTCATTGGGACCTAGACTCAACAGAACACAACAGCTCCAGCTGATCAGTCCTGTCACAAAAGAGGAAATATATAGGGCAATGATGGACATTGATGAGACGAAGGCACCAGGGATAGATGGATTCAATGCTTGCTTTTTCAAAAAAGCTTGGCCTATCATTGGAGGAGAGGTAAATGAAGCAATCTTGAATTTCTTTGATTCTGGGAGAATGAGACCAATTAACTGTACACTAGTTACTCTAATTCCAAAAGTCAAGAACCCTTCTTCAGTTAAGCAATTTCGGCCAATCTCATGCTGCTCTGTGCTATATAAGATAATATCCAAGATACTCACAAAGAGAATGCAAACAGTGATGGATAGTTTGGTAGGTGGAGCCAATCAGCTTTTGTCCTGGGAAGATTAATATCCGATAATATCACATTCAGCCACGAGTTAGTAAAAGGATATGGTAGAAAAGGTATTTCTCCCAGATGTATGTTGAAATTAGACATGCAAAAGACATATGATTCGGTAGAATGGGTATTCCTAGATCAGGTTATGAATGGGCTAAACTTTCCTTCTCATTTCACTCATTGGATCATGGTCTACCTAAATACTGTGTCATTTTCTATTCAAATCAAGGGACAACCATCATAGGCTTTTGGTGCAAAGAAAGGATTAAGATAGGGGGACCCATTATCTCTATTCCTGTTTGTATGGGTGATGGAATACGTTAGTAGAATTTTGAAGAAACTGGACATGAACCTGATTTCAATTACCACCCAAAATATGAGAAAATGAAAATTATTCAATTGGGATTTGCAGATGATTTGCTTGTTTTCTCTAGAGGTGATGTAAAGTCTGTTCATATGCTATTTGAATGCTTCCAAGAGTTTTCCTTAGCTTCAGGACTTGTTGCTAATAGAGAAAAAAGTTCTATATTTTGGAGGCGTGGGGTAGACAGTGCAACAACAGATTATAGAAGTAACTGGTTTTGCAAAAGGTGAGTTGCCAATTAGATATTTGAGGGTGCCTCTAAGCACTAAACGACTCTCAGTGATCCAGTGCCAACCACTGCTAGAAAAAATGATAGGAAAGATCCACCGTTGGACATCAAAATTATTATCCTATGCAGGGAGAGTTCAATTGATAAAAAATGTGTTATTTTCCTTTCTAAGTATTTTGGTCACAGATATTTGTGCTACCTACAAAAATTGTCAAAGTTATTGAAGCAACTTGTAGAAAATTCTTGTGGTCATGTGGGGTGGAGGCATAAAAAAAGGCAATACTAGCATGTGATAGAAGCTAGTATGCAATAATCTGGGAGCTCCTAAATAGGTATTCATATTGAGGTTGGTGATACATGGGAGAATACTTACCAGAGACAGATTACTTCATTGTGGAATGGAAGTAGCACAATCTTGCCCTCTATGCAATAGTGGGATCGAGAGTATTTCACACTTATTTTTTCAATGTGACTATGCTGCTTATATTTGGAATAAAATCTTGTTCTTGCAAGGAGTAAACAGGAAGGCCATGGATTGGTCGGAGGAATTCAAGTGGACAGAAGAACATGCAAAGGGGAGAAGCTCTGAAGCAGAAGTTTATAGGATAACACTTGCAGCAAGTATATACTATGTTTGGAGGGAAAGAAATCAAAGGGTGTTTCAAGATAAATATTCAGCCCCAGATCTTATTATAAAGTAAATCATACAAGAAGTTTGTAGTAGCAGGTAGTAGATGTTTTGCTTAGCACCAGCTGTTGGAACAATATGTTCAACAGTCTGCTATTTTTTTTTTCTCCTTATGTACATAAGGACCAATTGACAATAAAATTCTTTTTTACCAAAAAGTAATGTAAATCAACTACTTTAGCAAAAAAATGAATTATTTTTTTTTTACGAAGAATATGAAAACTTCTCAGTCTTTAGTTGGCCGTATGAATAATAAAGAAGAAATGTGTCTTCTGGATAGTGCAACGACACACATCATATTAAAAGATAAGAGATATTTCTCTTATTTAATTATGAAAGAAGCTAATATCATAACAATATCTGGTAGTACAAAATTAATTGAGGGCTCTGGAAGAGCGACTGTATTACTACCAAAAGGAACTATATTAGTTGTTAATAATGCACTATATTGTAGTAGGCCTGAAAGAAACTTGTTGAGTTTCAAAGATATTCGCCAAAATGGCTATCATATTGAGACCACCAATGAAGAAAAAGTTGAATACCTTTATATTACTACAATAAAAGAGGAAAATAAGTATGTGCTTGAAAATCTTCCTGCATTTTCCTCCAAATTATACTACTCTAGTATTAGTGTAGTCGAAACACATGCCATAGTAAACAAGGAGTTCACTAATGGTTTTATTATTTGGCATGACCGGTTGGGCCATCCCGGTTATAACATGATGCGCAAAATAATTGAAAATCCACATGGTCATTCACTGAAGAACTAGAAGATTCTTCAAACTAAAGAATTCTCTTGTGTTGCATGTTCTCAAGGCAAACTGACTATTAGACCATTAGTAATCAAAGTTGGAGTTGAATCTCCTGCATTTTTGAAATGTATACATTGTGATATATGTGGGCCCATACACCCTCCATGTGGACCATTCAGATATTATATGATTTTGATAGATGTATCTACAAGATGGTTACATATGTGCTTGTTATCAACCCGCAATTTGGCCTTTGCGAGGTTACTAACTCAATTAATAAGACTAAAAGCACAATTTTCAGATTATGCAATTAAGACACTTCGTCTTGATAATGCTGGTGAATTTACGTCTCATGCCTTTAATGATTAATGTATATCAGTTGGGATAACAATTGAGCATCCAGTTGCTCATGTTCATACTCAAAATGGTCTAGCGGAATCATTGGTCAAACGCCTCCAATTAATTTCTAGATCAATGCTTATGAGAACAAAACTTTCCATTTCAGCATGGGGCCATGCTATTTTGCATGCAGCAACTCTTGTATGGATCAGACCTATAAGTTATCATAAAGTCTCCCCAATACAATTGACTTTTGGTCAGGAGCCAAATATTTTCCATCTTATGATATTTGGATGTGCAATATATGTTCCAATTGCTCCACAACAACGCACAAAGATGGGACAAAGAATAATGGGGATATATGTTGGGTATGAATCTCCTTCTATTATAAAATATTTGGAACCTATGACCGGAGATTTATTTACGGCAAGATTTGTTGATTTTCATTTTGATGAATCAGTATACCCAATATTAGGGGGAGAAAATAAGAAGCTGCGAAAGGAGATAGGTTGGAATGCATTATCACTATCTCATTTAGATCTTCGAACAAATCAATGTGAACACGAGGTTCAAAAGATAATTTATTTGTAAAATATTGCAAATCAACTACCTGATGCATTCACTAACCTATCAAGGGTGATTAAGTCACATATTCCAGCTGCTAATGCTCCTAGTCGAATTGATGTCCCGGTTGGACAATCTATAACTGCAAATGAGTCTAAGCCACGTTTGAAACGTGATAGACCAATTGGTTCCGAAGATAAAAATCATCGAAAGCGAAAAGGAGCAAATGATTTAGGAGATCATAATATGGAGGTAATTGCTCAAAAGGAGTCCTGTGACATAACAAATGATAAGACCTCAGAGGAGGTCCAGGTACCTGAAAATAATACGAATGAAATATCTCAATAATTTATGTCTCCACGGAAAAAAGGTGGAACCAAAATAATATTATTGTCGACAAATTTTTGCTTATAATGTTGCTGTTGAAATAATGCAACGAGATATTGTATGAAGATCGGTAACTCAACACATTCAACAATTGTGTGGTCTTTCTTTAAAAACGAAGATTCCAATGATATTGTATGAAGATAATGTTGCTTGCATAGCTCAACTAAAAGGAAGATATATCAAAGGAGACAGAACAAAGCACATCTCACCAAAATTCTTTTTCACGCATTATCTTCAACAAAATGTTGAGATAGATGTTCAACAAATCCGCTCAAATGATTAGGCAGATTTATTCACTAAGGCATTATCAACATCAACATTTGCGTAACTGAGACGTAAGATTGGAATGCATCGTCTCTGAGATATCAAATAAAGTTTTCATCATGGGAAGTATAGTACACGCTGTATTCTTTTTCCCTGAACCAAGGTTTTGTCCCAAGTGGATTTTCCTTGTAAGATTTTTAATGAGGCATCACTCAATACGTATTACAATGTGTACTCCTTTTCTTTCACTGGACTTTTTCCCACAGGATTTTTTCTAGTAAGGTTTTAACTAGACACATTATCTTTTAGATGGACATCCAAGGGGGAGTGTTATGAATATGTTAAAGTAGATGTCCATTGAAATACTCCTAGACATCCCTATTCCATGAACCATTTGAATTCATGTACTTAGTTAATTCATCATTTAATATTTGTAAACTTTAGGTGTATTCTTGTAACCTTTCATGTATCTTATCCTATAAATAGGGTATTTTTTATCCTGTGAAGTACACACAAGAAACATATTTGAATAAGATAACTTCTACATTCTCTTCCTATACATCTTGTCTTTATTACAATATTGTTCTATTTTGCTCTCAATTCTTAACATCCACGGTTTATAATATATTTATTAGCCAATTTTACTCAAACTTTAGGACACAATGTCGAGTTTGAAACTCAAAATTCATATTTCAAGACATCATGTCTTCCTAAAGTTCGAAAATTGTGTCTAAAAGTTCGAATCCTACCTGAATTTTAAATTAGTAGGTCAAAAATTCAGGACACTTAGTCCTGAATTTCAAATTGGCAGCTCAAAAATTCAGGACACTAAGTCCTGAATTTTCAAATTCAGGATACTTAGTCCTGAAGTTTGGATGAATTGGCTAAATTTTTAAATACATTGTAAATTATGGATAAATAGCGGGCTTAAAAGTGGCTATCGTTGCACTTCGTGGGGCATTTGCATCTATACCCGCTTTTTGTGTCACGTTTTAACTTGTGCCCGCTTTGCAAAAAAAATTGCAAGTGTACCCGCTTTTACGCATAACTTCAGCATACGGGGTTGAAGTAGCAAAGGCAATCACACAAAACTTCAGTATTCTAGTAGACGGGCCTGAAGTAGCAAGTGTGCTGAACCAAGTGTGCTGAAGTTTTTGTTTGTAATTGATGAACTTAAGCATAGTAGCTGATATTTTGTTCTCTATTTGCTGAAGTTTTTGTTTGACTTGTGCACGTCTTAACGCAAAACTTTTGTTTGTAATTGCTGAAGTTTTTATTTTTGTAACTGGCGAACTTCAACTCTAGAGCTGAAGTTTTTGTTTTGTAACTGGCGAAGAGCTGAAGTTTTTATTTTTGTAACTGGCGAACTTCAGCTCTAGAGCTGAAGTTTTTATTTTTGTAACTGGCGAACTTCAGCTCTAGAGCTGAAGTAGCTGAAGTTTTGTTCTCTATTTGCTGAAGTTTTTGTTTAACTTGTGCACGTCTTAACGCAAAACTTTTGTTTGTAATTGCTAAAGTTTTTATTTTTGTAACTGGCGAACTTCAGCTCTAGAGCTGAAGTTTTTGTTTCGTAACTGGCGAACTTCAACTCTAGAGCTGAAGTTTTTGTTTTGTAACTAGCGAACTTCAGCTCTGATAAACATATTTATGACAATCATCCCATGAACTGAAGTTCCATAGCAGCACCAACAACAGTGGAAGAAAGAAGAAGAAGAAGAAGAAAACGAAGGAGGAGAAGGAGGAGGAGATAGGAGGCTGAAGTTATTTAAAAAGTGGGTACAAGTTAAAAGTTTTAAAAAAAAATGGGTATAGGTTAAATGGGGGCGACCAAATAGGGCACGCCATGCAATTTTTACGCACTTCGTTCACTAATTTTTTGGATTAGTTGATAGACAATGTTTATTAATATAATGTTCGTTTGGGAATTGCAATCGCTGTGGTTTATTCCTGGGAAAGTCTCGTCATTGTCTAATCCAAAGAAGCAACACGAATTTGTTCTAATAAAATGCAGAAATAAGCGGATTAAAAGCGAAAAAGAGACAAGAAAATATGAGAATGTTCTCTCAAAATGAAATATCAAATCATAAATGCATATCAAATAATATCTACATTAGTATGGACTATGAGAATGTTGGATAATAACATGTTGCACTTAGTGAAATAGTATAGATTACTATAAAGTTTAAGTCAGGCGATCGTCACGCCTATTTAAGAGGTAAAATTTAGAATTTGTTGAGAAGTCCAAAGTAGCAGATAGCTCTTCGGGTTTGAATCCTTAGCCGAAAATAATTGCATTCGCTGGTCTAAAAGTGTATAAATATATCACAAACTATACATTGTGTTGGCTAACATTTGTTTGAAACGGCTAAAAATATACATTTCTCAAGAATCTTCCGAAAGAGTGAAAATCAGCCCACTAGCCTAACCGAGGACATGATTTAAAGAGTAGTCTCCGAGATGGCCATATTTGTGCAAATAATCGGTGAAAATAACCTCTTGTAGAAATACAAGATAAGAATACATACAATAGTCATAATATAGTCCAATTCTTTCCGAGACCCCACAAATAGCTAGAACTTAGTGTATCGAGCTGCCATGCATCTAGTGCATGCTATTCTTGACATCAGACATTCAAAGAGTTATATCAGGGAAGAAAGTTTCTACTGAAGAAAAAGAAAATCATAAAAACTCAAACAGTAAGTCCTATCTGCAAACAAAGGTTGGACACACAATCAATCACCTCTAGTTGATATACTGTCACAAAGAAACAGTCAATTGTCCATGTCAACGCAGTCAGTTGATCAAACGGTCATTAGCACTCGACAGAATTACAGAACTGACTCCAACTTCATTTCTTTTAGGAGAAGAAAGTCGATCCTTAGACCATTCCTCTAAGGCTTTACGATGCAGAGCATTCATTCGTATATATGGTCGCTTTTCTTTGATCAACTTCTCAGCATTTTTCCAGTCTTCTGCCAGACCCAGAGCTACTAACAGTGCACACATGACTGCAACACTCCTTCCATGACCTAGAGGAAACAGAGCAAGAATTTACAATGAAATATCAGTGACAAGTTATCAGTTGACTGCAATTAAACCAATGAAACAACATAGAGAAAAAACAAAGAAGTTAAGCTAAACAGTCTCTCCACACAGACATTGTTGTTAACTGGTGCAGTTTAAGTACATAACTTCTCACTACATGCAAGAGAACACATTTCCTTCCAGAATTCTTGATCCTGAAATGATGACTTTAAAGAAAGATATAAAGATTTCGTAGCTGTAATTAGGAGCCTGAAACGTTGGATCAGTCACTTATTTCATTTGGCAAATGTCACAATCAAAACGTCAAGACTTCTAAAGCAGTCCAAACCCATTTATTCAAAAATTTATAAAACAATAAGCACATCAGAAGTCTGTGATCTTATTAGGACAGAAGTCCCAGGTAATCATCAGGTTCTTTGTCAGTAAAGAGCATTTAAACAACACAAGGCCGGATGGTTATCAGTACCCACAAAATCCTAGATTTGGCAATTGTATTCCATTTCCAAACCCTAGCTATACTAACATAAAGTACCAGTTGCAATTGCTTTCAACTTTTATAACTAGAGTCAATAGGAATGTTACGTCTCAATATTGGATTGATATTTCTTAAGGAACTGTGAGCTAGAACAATTTGTTTCATCAACCTTTTAACTCTCAACACAGATCACCCATCCACCATGAACGTGCCGCACGCAGTAGTCATATATTCTATGTTGCTCCGACTACCTGAAAATGACGTTAGGTGCATGTCGGATCCACCAAAAGTAGTGTATTGTTGGAGGATCTGACATGGTTGTGGCAGCATTTTGGGGAGTCCGTGCAACATAACCTATATTTGCCTGGAAATCTATAATTGAAATAGTACCTTATACGCAATCTCAAGGACACCCAATGAACCAGCTCAAGATATCTAGAAGCTCCCTTAATGAAATAAACGCAGATATATATGGGACAAGATGCCCAAGATCCACATGGCTGGCAGATTCAAAGAAGAACCCAAGGGAAGGCTCGAAGACATGAAAAATCAATGAGCAATGATTGATTGTCCAATCACTATGGATAAAATGAGTGGTTGAGGATACATTACCTCTGAATAACAATTACAACCACTTGCATAATGGTAGAGCGCCAGTTAGTATTAAGTAGAAAAGCAGGCTATATAAAGAGCCTCATCCTTCTCGTCAAATAACTCGCGGGATAGCATGAGAGACAAGGAGAAGAAAAGAGAGAGTAGAAAAAACAACAAATAGCAGAAGAAGGAAGAAAAAACATACAACATGTAGAGTAGGAACCCGTAAATCCGACGCTTAAAAGAGCCTTTCTCAGCAAAAAACAAACTGATATAAGAGAGGGGTGAGAAGGACATAAAGGAGTATTAAGAGTCAGCGTTGGGCAACATGGCAGGAAGAGTTGAATAATTGGATTTTAGGCCTTCGGCAGATCCACATATATTCACATCTGAATAAAGAGGAATACCTCAATTTGAGGATATACACATGCTCAGGGTATGTGAGTTAGGCGACAACCCTATCTACGAGAATTTGCAGGGTACACGTATCGAGCGGGATGTAAAGGCATGACACAGGAGAATTGTGAGATAGTTCATTACTATATGTTGCTTCAGCTATTACTCAATTTATGTGTCGGGGTAGACTCCGTCTCACTCTACGGACTAGAGATGCATATAGAGGAGCAATGTCCGGATGATTAGCAACGCTCGCTTAGAGAACTCACTCAGAGCCCGACTTAAGAGTGGGTGCCACGGATGGCACCTCAGGACAAATCCATGTACCAGCTAAAAAGTTGAGGGAAGTCCATCATGTAGTCCTCTATTTTATTTTTCTTTTTTGCCAAGGAGCAATTCATTATTGTAGTCGTTGATCAATAAATGATGCATCTTAAGCGAAGCACATTAAACTCCAGAGCAATGAGAAAACAATAAGATAGTTTAACATGAAAATCATGTTAATCTGCAAAACTAACATTCATCATACAGAACAAATGCGCCAATTCCAAGGAACATGGGGCATATTCCAACAAAAATTCTGGAGCTATACTTGATTTGAGTATCAAATGAGATTTTTTTTATAAACCAAATGAGACATCTTTTACCAGTAAACTGTGTATTAGATGATGTCTTATAAATGGTTAGATGTTATATTTGTAGCAAAGAATGCGTATAGAGAAATCTAGACGAAAAGCACGGACAAAAGATTATATGGCATTTTTTGGAAGGACCTCTGCCACACCAACTGCTACTAATAAGAGTCCACATTTTCTTAGTGCAGCCAAAGCAAGTTATACTATTATGATTTGTACACTGGCTTCGTCTAATTCCAGCAACAGGGGTTGCAACATCTGTGATTTACAACTTCTTTTTGTTCTCTCTTTAAGTGAATGCAACAGTTCTATTGCATACCTTCATGCCATTCAGCATCATAGATTCATACCAGAAAAATGCTAGTTTTCTCCTTAATAAACATCACTTTAGGAATCTTATAGTTTTTCTTTGTAATGTATAGTTTCACAGCAATAAATCCAATAGGGTGCCCAAAAAAGAACAGTATCAACATTTTACTGAACCAGCAAAGGTAGGTGCATCTCTCACTAATAGTCTGGTTACCACATGCATTACCATCACTCTTCAGGATGTAGTGTATTAACGATTATAAATGATGCATAGATATAGATATAGAGAAAGTCCTATCTCTTCAGAGGGTGATATTAGGGTTTTGAGATTGGTTCTGACATTGAACAGGTTTTCAACCGGAAAAGCTCCACAGAGCTGTCGTATGCAGGTATTACGATGCCCACGACTTTCTTGATCGCCTTATTCTTCAACCATGAGTCAAGATGTGCCTAAAGTCTCTATGATGGTAGTGTATATTATCGAGTCTCTTGAGCCTCCTGCTGTACCAATGTCTATATTCCGTTCTAGGAATAAGGTCAATTTATTTTCCGGTATGTATGGAAAAGACGAACTATTGTTTGAATGAAATATTGATAAGATAAACTATAGGTGTTTCTATATGATTGTTTCCTCAATTTTCTGATTTATCCAAAAAGATGAAGTAAATAATAAGGGATCATACGTTCATACAAATGTATTACAACATATCAGTCTGTTTCTCTTCATCCATTCTTTTCGGACACCTCCATACATGACACATGTAAGCAACTGAAGACATTTGCATACAGCAAGCAAATTACCAGTTGTACTGGATTGTACTGTCTCCAAAAAACCAAAAGCGAAGAGGTGCAACCTTATCAGTCGATTCAGTAGCATTTTGTAACTAGAAGCACTCATCTATGGATAATCCTCCTTAATGTTGAGTTAGGTTAGTCAATCAGGCCCGACACTCATATTTTTAATACTATTTTTATCACAAAGAAATCAAGTCAGGATCCATTGCTCAAACAGCACGCCAATGTCATGGAAGTTCCTAGATCATCCATAATAAAGGTGGTACAAAAGACGGTATTTTCTATCAAGGATGAAAAATTGGTTCTTAGCTTTCTCCGAAAATATCAGTTCACAAGTCCTACAATTTTCATTGTGAACAATAGGCGAGCCAAAAACATGAACACAATAGCAAACATTCAAGGAGCCAGGAATATAAACGGGGATTCAAAAATGTAACACCTGGGATATGAACTTATGACCTAAAGCAATATTTGAACCCCCTTTGCCACTTTACTAGAACTTTCCCCTACGTCAAGGTGATTCAACATTATATATAACCAAAAACAAGTGTTTTCCCTATTTGCACAGTAGTATGATTTTTCAACAAAGGGGATTCAATTGAACCCCCTTCTTCAAGCTAGCTCCGCCCTTGACAGTAACCGGAGGCGAAATACAGGATCTAAGCAAAAGCTACTGGGTTCGTCCGAACCCGTAACCAATACTCCCCATCCGCCCCTGAACCAGACACTAATGAAAGTGAAGCAAGTTAGCAACAATTACAATATCTAAAGGAAACCATTATGACTTTATGAATACAAAAAGATTGATCTGAAAATTCAAGAATCATACCATATGCACAATGGATGAAAACAGGTATATTCTGAGCTCTTTTCCTACAAGCCCACTTAACAGCAACTTCAATATCACTTGGCTGAGGTGACCTTGTATCCCAAGTTGGAATACACAAAAATGCATGATTCCCAGTGAACTCTAACATCCTAGGCAACTCACAAGTACAATCAATAATAGCAGGATTTCCAGGTGGCAATTTCTTAATTTCAGAAGGCCAACCTCCAACATATAACCCTTCAAAAATCTCACTATATGGAGGTTCACCACTTTTCAACCTTCTTAATGCTGAAAACCCTCGAACAAAATACAAATATGGACTAAACATAATTAATGACCATATTGGAAAAGAGCCATCTGAGTTTTTTCCTAATAGAATTGGAAGATTAATTGATGGATTAGCAGCTAATGCTACTAAGAATGATACTAATGATGCATATAAACATGGTATTGACAATAATGTGTAGCCATAATTCTTGAAAGTTGCAAATAATAGGAATAAAGTTGCTGACTTTAGGCCTATTAGCACTGATATTCCAACACCCATTTCTTTTCTTGACCTACAGATTTGATTTCTCAGCAAAAAAATCAGATGCAAGGTTGAAAATTATTAATGGGCAATTCCCAATTCAAGAAATTGCAGTGGATACTCAAGATTTAAGGACAAATACAAAGAAGGAAGTTAAGGAGTAAAAAGGAGATGGAGAGAGAATATTTGAGTAAACAAGATGCAAGTCGCTTGATTAGAGGAGAAGGAACTTAACTTTAGGGCGTTGAACTTTTATTTTCATCTTATTCTACTATCTAATTGGAGTAATGAATTTGGCCAAGCTTCTTTCAAGATCAAAAGTGCTTTTTTCCTTAACTCGAGTTATTTGGCTAATAGCCTCTTTTTAGAGAAAACAGTTTGTGATTGGTTAATCAATTTAAAAATATTTTTGAATAATAATTTATATTTGGCTAAGTTTTTCAAAAAATACTTTTAAGTGTCAAATTATAAATAAGGACATGAAGAGATTTGCTTAACAGTTAATATTAGATAACTAGATAAATAATTATAAATATTTATTATTAAAGATAATAATTAAGTTTTTTATTTTATTTAAGTAAAATATAAAAATAAAATTAAAAAGTACTTTATTCTTTCAAGATAATTTAAATATATCAAAAAATTATTTTATATTACTTAATAGTTTAAATTAAGTAAGGTTATTTTGGTATATATAAACTTTGCAAAGGGTATTTTTAGTAGGAAGAAAAGTCAAAATTACTAGCAAAAATTACTTTTTTCTGCTTCTTCAAAATTATTTCTACTTCTAGCCAAAAGCACTTTTTCCCTCCAAAAAAATAAGTTTGGCCAAACACCTCAAATTAAGGAAGAAGTACCTTTTTGAAAAACAAAAAAATACTTTTGGCTTGGGGAGAAGCTTGGCCAAACAGGTTATAAGTGTTTTTTCTCAAAAGTGTTTTTCTCAAAAGTACTTTTGGTGAGAAGCAGTTTATGTTTGGCTAATTAATTTGAATAGCACTTCTGAACAACAATTAGTGTTTGACCAAGCTTTTAAAAACTGCTTCTATGTGTATTTTCTCAAAAGTGCTTTTCAAAAAAGTATTTTTGAAGAGAAACTGCTTTTTTCTTCTTCTCCAAAAATGCTTCTGTTTCTCCTCAAAAACACTTATTTTTTCTTCAACAAGCTTGGTCAAACACTTCAACTTTGAAAAAAAAAGCACTTTTTTTGGGGGGAAAAAGTGCTTCTAAGATTGGAGAAGTCTGTTTGGTCATGCTTTTTTTTGGGCCGAAAGTGCTTTTCGCCAAAATTTGAGGTGTTTGGCCAAGCTTTTAGAAGGAAATTTTCTTACAAGCACTTTTGAAAAAAGCACTTCTTAAAATAAATAGATTTTAGAAGCTTGGCCAAATAGGCTATAAGTTTCTTTCAATGCCAAATGTGCTTTCCCCTTAACTTGAGATGTTTGACCAAGTTTTTTGGAGAAAAAAAAGTACTTTTGAGAAGAAGCAAAAACAGTTTTTGAGAAGGAGAAACATGTAGCTTCTCCCCCGAAGCAGAAGTAGAAGCATTTTTGAATTTTTTCTACCAAAAATAACCTTAGTAAAATATTGTATATAATAAAATAATCTTATTTAGTTTAAACTACTAAGTAATATATAATGACTTTTGGTTGAAGTTTCATATTTGTTGAATGGCTTTTTGATATATTTAAATCATCTTGAAAGAATAAATTACTTTTTAATTTTAATTTTTTAATAAAATAAAAACTTAATTATTATCTTTAATAATAAATATTTGTGATTATTTATCTACTTATATATATTAACTATTAAGTACATCTCGGCATGTCCTTATTCGTAATTTTGGTACTTAAAAACACTTTTAAAATGTTTGGTCAAACACAAATTGTTGTTCAAAAGTGCTTTTTAGATTTATTTGCCAAACACAAGTTTTTCTCCAAAAGTACTTTTTCAAAAAAAACTTTTGAAAAAAACACTTCTCTAAATAAGATGATCTTTCCACCTTGGCCAAAGGCTATAAGCACAGAAGGTCAACATGTCTGCTTGGCATAGCTGAGGGTATTTCAGCTATTTCATCAAAGCTGAGCCTGTTGAAAAGTTGAGCGACATGACTGGTGAGAAGTAGTTTTACTAGTTGCTACGTAAATTTTTCAGTGCCTTGACGAAACTACCTTCTGCTTATCTCATAAGCCATCAACACACCACTTTTTGAAGTTTTGTTTTTGCACTTGTTGCCATCCTTTATTGCATAGTTGTGTGTATATGTTTTGGTAAATTTGGCAAATTTTAAGCATAGTTTATATAGTGAAAAGCAACATATGTGGTGTCAAAACATTTTGAAATTTTGTTTTCCCCTTATTTTCATCCTTTGTTGCATAGTTTCATGTATGTGTTTTGCTAAAATTGTGAGCATATTCCCGGAAAGCAACCAATGTGGTGTCAGAGAAACACTTGGCAATTGTCTGTGAAGTCTTCTAGCACACATTTTCTCTCCCGATCTCTTTTTCACGGACCAATGTCTGTTAACAGAGGAAAATCGAAGAGAAAATGAAGAGACGACCTGAGCATTCATGAATATCGAAAGAGAAACACATCTCATTACCAACTAAAGAGTAAAAATGTTCTGTGTCTTTAAAACTATTGGGTCTGTCCTATTTATACATGACCCCAGTCCACTACTCATTGATTGAAAATAATAATAAGTAAATACATGGTTACATAATTATATTTTGGTCCTGCCTAATACTAACAAATGGCAGATAAAATAAAATAAATTTGTGGCCTGCTATGTAGGGTGATCAACAAGGTGTTCAATGGAACTATTATTTCCAACAGCCCCCCTCAAGTTGGAGGGTGACAAAAACCCCAACTTTCGCAAGATAAGGTGATGCCTAGAACCAGATAAGACCTTGGCGAACACATCTGCAATCTGGGAAGAGGTAGGAGTATGTAGCAGGTGAATGAGACCTTCATGAGCTTGGTCCGAACAAAATGACAATCCAACTCAATGTGCTTGGTCCGCTCATGAAATACAGGATTGCGAGCAATTATAAAGCAGCCTGATTATCACAGAACAAGGGCACAGAGCAAGGAGCAGGCTGACCAAAATCAGATAGTAGTCGAGCAACCCAAGTAACTTCCGCAACTGCCTTAATCATAGCCCTATACTCTGCTTCAGCCGAGGACAAGGAGACACTAGGTTGTTTCTTGGATTTCCAAAGTACTAAACTGCATGCTAGAAGGACTAACTAGATACAGACCTCTTGGTGTCGGGGCAAGCAGCCCAGTCACAGTTAAGTTGAGATCAGGGGAATTGCTCAAGAAAACTCCAAAATCAGAAGTTCCTTTTAAGTATCTCAACAGGTGCAAAGCAACTTTATGTGTGGGAGATAAGGATTCTGCATAAACTGGGAAAGATGCTGTACAGCAAAGGAGAACTTCATTTCAAAGTTAAATACACATATCACCTCGGTCAAGAAATTCAACTTACCCACAATACATCAGTACCTATCAGGCTGAGGCAAAGGATCACCTTCACCATCCCTCAACTTGGAGTTGATCTCAAGTGGACAGACCACTGAAGTGGCTTCAAAAGATTGAAACTCAACAAGCAAATCATGAATAAATTTCCTTTGATGGAGCAGAACACCAGAAGTAGAAGGTGGAACCTTAATGCCAAGGAAATAGAGAGACCACAAGTCCTTTATCTTGAACTGAGCATGGAGGAAACTTTGAAGTGCCATCAGCTCAGTTAAGATAATATCATCTACACAGGCCTCTAGGATAATAAGATAATCCCCAGAAGACTTGGTAAAGACTGAGCAGTCATTAAGAGAGTGAATATATCCTTTGGAATATAATGCTTGCAATAATTTTGCATACCATTGTCGAGAAGCTTGACGCAAAATCATATAAAGATTTCTGCAATTTACAGACTAAGGGAGCAGAAGAACAAGAAGAAAAATGAATGACCAAACCAGGAGGAGGTTTCATGTAAACCTTCTCGTCTAAATCGCCATGAAGAAATGTATTATTGACATCCAAGTGAAATATAGGCCAATGCTTCTTAACGGCGACATCAATATGAGTTTTGATAATGGATTTGACAACAGGAGAAAAAAGTTAGAGTGAAATCAACACCCTCAACCTGAGTGTCACCTCTAACAACCAACGTGGCCTTAAACCTTTCTATAGAACCATCAGCCTTATATTTAACTTTATACACCCATTTGCAACCAATGGGCTTCTTCCCTTTAGGTAAGGGAACAAGTTGCCAAGTCCCATTGGCTTCCAAGGCATCAAATTCCTGTCTCATAGCAAGCTGCCACTCAGGAATAGTTGATGCCTGAGAATAGGTATGAATTTCAAAAGCATGATGTTGAATAACAGTAGAAGAAGCAGAATTGGAGCAAGGAAGGGATGCATAAGGAGCACAAATATAGTCCTTGAGATAGGAGGGAGGATTATGAGGCCTAGAAGACTTCCTAAGTGAAGGAACAAAAGGAGTAGGGATGTCAGAAGAAGGAGAAGGTGAAGGATATGAAGAGATACTAGAAGAAGAATGATAAAAATAAGAAGGGGAAGGACAAGAGATACTGGAAGAAGAAGGATTAGAATGGGAAGAAGGAGATGGGGATGAAGGAAAGGAAGAAGTTGGAGCAGACACTAAAGAAGGTCAGGAGACATCAGAGAAGTTAAAAATAGAGAAAGGAAAGGGAAGAGTGGGTGGAGAAGCAGTAAAGCTGGAGGATTGAGAGAAAGGAAAAATGTGTTCATGAAAGCAAACATCTCTAGAAACAAAACATGAATTAGAGACAAGAGAATATAATTTGTACCCTTTTTTAGCAAAAGGATTACCTAAAAAGACACAAGGGGTAGCTCTTGGCTGGAACTTATCCCTGTGAAATATGGGAATAATGGAGTAACAAAGACAACCAAAAGCTCTAAGATGGGAATGTGAGGGAGCTTTGTGATAAAGCACTTCATAAGGACTTTTGTTCTTTAATAAAGGGGATGGAAACCTGTTGATAAGGTAGGTAGCAGTGAGAATGCAATCACCCCAATATTTAATAGGAAGAGAAGATTGAAAAAGCAAGGCTCTAGCAATTTCAAGAAAATGTCAATACTTTCTTTTGACAACACCATTTTGCGGTGGTGCGTGGGGACAAGAGGTTTAATGAATGATGCACTTTTCAGGAAAAAAAAAAGACAGACTAAAGCCATGTTCCAAGGCATTATCACTTCTAACATTTTGCACTTTGGTGGAAAATTATGTTTCAACCATGGAGATGAAAGCTTTAAGAAGGTCAAAAGTATTGATTTTAGCTCCCATAAGATGAGTCCAAGTGGTTCTAGAAAAGTCATCAACTATTGTTAGAAAATATTTGGCCCCATTTGAACTCACAGTATGATAAGGCCCCCAGGTATCCAAATGAATTAACTGAAAAGGTTTAGTAGTTTGTATAGAACTGTCTGGGAAAGGCAACCTGGTTTGTCTGGCTAAAGGGCAAACATGGCAAGGAAATGATGATTTGTGTGAGATGGATGAAGATATATCAGCAATACATCTGATTTTTGAAAAAGGAGCATGACCAAGTCTATAATTGCAAAGAACATCCATTTTATTGATATTATTTACATTGGCAAGACTACCAGACTCGTGAGAGATATTATTTAAATTTTCAAGACTACTAGAACTCTCAATAGCAGGAAAAGAAACAGACTCAAAGCATGCAACAAATAGAGAAACATGAGTAAAACTATTGGTAACATTAGAACTAGAGATGGGACTTGCAGAATTAAAAGGAATGGCAGATTCAGTGGGAGGTGTCACGGTAGGTGTGGAGTAAAACTTGTACAATCCATTGTCCACTTTACCAAGTACCAGTGGCTTTTTCATTGAAGGGACCTAAAACATTGGTAAACAGAACAATATATTGAAGTTGAATGGTTAGTTTGTGAACAAATATCAGGTTGTAGTGAAATGTGGGCACATATAAGATATTGTGTAGAGTAATGTCAACAGACAGGGTCAGAGAGCCAATGTTAGTAACCTTAACTTTATAACTATTGGGTAATGAAACTAGATGGGGAATAGGGAGGACTTGAATATTAGAGAGAATGGATATTTGAAGTCATATGATCGGAAGCTCCAGAATCTACAATCCACACAGAATTATCTACTTGTGAAAACATGCAATCTTTGAACGACACACCAGTAGGCAAGAGCTTAGCAACAAAATTTGCAAATGCTAGGAGTGATAGGCTTTGAGAGGAATGATCAGAGATAGAGTAGTGCTGCAACAGTGATATCAACTAAGTGTACTGATCTTTAGTTAGACCAAGAATAAAAGACTTCTCCTCATTATGTTCCATGTGTGTGGCAGTCTTTGTGTTATTTTGTGCATTGCATTTGATGTCTAAAACTTTCCCCATGTGTTTGCAAAGAGAAATAGTAGTTTTATTCAGTCTTGGAAGTGATTTAGGAGTTTCTTTGTTGAGAAAGTCATAAGCTTTTACCCACCTAATTGTTATGTATCTTAGTTAACCTTTTTGAGCCTGTAATCATGTTTCTTTGGTAGCCACAGTACAAACCTTACCCATTTGTTCGAGCTGACCATTGTTGATACCCAATTTTTCTCTTAAATTTTTTAAATATACATATAAATTTTAAAAATAGCATATATGCATCATCATTTAATTTATAAACACATACAAGCATTTTTCATAATTTTCTATAAGTTTTAAAGGCTTTAAATCAATTTATTCTTGTATTTTTTCTTATATAGATACTCATTAATTATCTCATAAATTATTTTATGATGATTTTATCATCTAATTTCACCATTTTACACCCATATTAGGTTTTAAATATTTTTAACATATTTTTCATAATTACATTTTGCATTTTAAAGGGCTAAAATTGCATATTTGTAATAGTAGCCTATATGTATTTATAATTACTTTATTTATGCTAAAATAATACTTTATACTTTTATAATATTAGATAACTATTTTTATTTGTTTTTATGCACAAATTATATTTTATTTATTTATTTACTATTTTTATAAATTATTTATTAATTAAATTTGGGTATTTAGAATCTGACCTTAATTTGTAACCAATTTCGGACCTAACACCCATCCCAATACCCGTTACACCTACCCATTTAATCAACCAATCCCACCTTTAAACCTAATCATTCTCACCAGCCCGCCTCCCCTAAATTCTCTCACCCCCTCCCTGTCGAACCCTAAAGCCGCCGTCTCACCCAAATCCCCCAAGAATCCTTGTTCTAATGGGATTCTTCCATTACTCCCTTACCATTCTAGGGTTATTTTTTTATTTGGTACCTGATTCCGGAATAACTTAGGTACTTTCCTAAATATGGCAAGTGCCCCGATTTGGTTCCGTCCGAATCTGTGTTTACCCTTTTGAAACTGGACAAAATCAAGTCCAAATACGTTATTTGTAATGATTTTCTCATATATCTCTTGATTCGCTAAGCCCTAAAGGTTAGAGTTTCATACCTTCTCTAATTTGAACCAGATCTGGTTCAAACTTTGTCTTTTTAACATTTTTCTTTGTCTATATTTGCTCTGTTATTTATGGATCTGTTGATTTTTTGCCGATTTTGTGATTTATTTAACCTAGGGTTTCAAACCCCTTTTTACTTGAACTAAAACTGATTCGATTATAAGTTTCCTTTTAATAAGTTACTATATATGTTTATTTGGTGTGAATATGTGTTCTTCTCCTTTATTCTGGTTGATTTGGTGTTTTACCCAAAACTAGGGTTTCATATCTTTCTAGATCTAATTTGGTTTTCGATTCTTCAACTATTTTTTCTTAATATTTCTTTCTATGTGTATCTATGCATCTTACTATAACTCTCTTTGTTACTTCTGTCGATTCTTACTTGCCCTAAATTTGAGGTTTTTTTATTCTTCAAAATCAAACCAAATCTGTTCGATTTTTTAATTAGTTGGTTAAATTCTCCGTCTATATATCTATATGCATCTCTTTACTTCTTATTTCTGCCGATTTTGTATGTTTACCTAAATTAGGGTTCCGATTCTTATTTCATTTTTCTTACTGATTATGTCTATCTATTTATGACTCTTGCCTTAATTGTTACCTAAGAATCTTTGATTCCCAGACCTGTTTTGATTCCCTAAATTACTATGATACGCGTTTATGTACTGTTCTTCTTGGATTACCTTAATAATATTCTGAGTTTTCCTTAAATCAGTTGATTGATTATTTCCATGTTTATGTACCCTAGTCTAAGGCTATTTAAACCCCTTCCCTCTTTCCCCTTAGAACAAGACTTAGAACTCGAGTATTTCTCACTACTAAAACTATATATTGTTCTTATTCTGCTTTGATTCCTGGCCGGCTGGAAGCCAAGGCCAAAAATCTTCTATTGTTTGCTGTTGTTGCTCATTGCTGCATTGCTAAACTTCTTTCTGTTTCATCTGAACTAAGTAAGTTGTTGAAACTTTTCTACTGTGTCACTTGTTTGATATGCTATTGTTATTAGACTAGTTGCTTTCTATATTTTAGACGTGTTTAACTCAGTAGATTAATGGATAAAATCTATTTAATTATGTGTAACTTAAGATTGCCATTTGGTATTAAGTAGGTTTTGACACTAGTTCACCATGTAAACTCATTAAGTTTGTTGCTAAATCTGTTATCATGTTATTTATTTGATTTTGTGCTCACCGTGCTATAACCTCTTGGTTAATGCTTACTGATAACTAATGTCTTACTGAATCATGATTGATCAATGAATTTCTTTAGTATGACTTATCCTAATCTGAGTTCTGTACTGTCTTTTGTGAAGCATGCTCATGAATTGGTCCTTATCAGTTTATGAATTTGTTAATATTCAAACTTGTTTGTTTCGAATCTTCTTAGTTTCAAAGTGTCTGTCTCTGTACTATGCGTGATTCTATTCCCTAAGTATGCTTCCTAATCCTGTCATGCACTCTTCTAAATCCTAATTCTTTGCTGGCTGAAAGCCAAAGTAATCTAAGTACTGTCCTTGGCCTTATTGGTGTGAGCACTGCGCAGGGTTCCTATGAGACTCTCGTGAACTCTGACACACCAGGATTTGGTCCATAATTTTCCCTTAAATTGATTCTGATCTTTTCACTCTAGTGTGAGCACTGCCCGGGGTTCATGAAGCCCTTGTGAACTCTGACACACTAGAGGACTGGGCTTGGTATGCTCTGTAAAACAGAAGTGAGTCAATCACCTTGTGGTTCTATGAACCCTGGCTTTTGGAGAAGCTGTGGATTAAAGGGTCTGGTCTATCCATATGTATTTGGGCCTGCTGCAGGCTTCCTATAGCCTATATATTTTATAATTTATTTGATTCTGGTCTGTAATAATTATTTGTAAATACAATTAGGGGTGATAATAAATTGGGACATGGATTTATTTGATATTATGAGGGTAGATAACATGCCTTTAGGTTTTCCACTACTATTATGTTAGATAACATGCCTTTAGGTTTTCTGCTACTATTATGTTAGATAACATGCCCATAGGTTTTGTTTTATGCCCAGAAATTGTGTGCTAAAATATATCTAAATGTTTAATTCTGCCATGCATGTTAGAGAACCTGCCTATAGGGATTTCATTTTGGCTCAAACAAATTATGTGAATATCTCGAATACCTTACTTCACACGATTAGAAATCATGCCTATAGAAAATGCAATAATCTGGTTTAAAGTACATTATACTTACATCTTTTTGCTTAGAAGTCATGTTTATAGGCCTTAATCAATTGTCACAATCGCCTAGTTAATATGCATGTCTTTAGGCATTAATAAATAGTCTCAATTACTAAACGTAGAACTCACGCTCGTAGAGATAACTATCATTTATGCCAAATGCTAAAACTGGTATCTGCCTAATGTCTTGTTAATTACCACTAGAAAGCATGCCTATAGGAGTAAGTAATAATTCTGAGCTTTTGTGTTGTCAACTGTCAATTAAATCACTTAGATAACCTGCCTATAGGTTCAAACGCTATCACCTAGAAATTACTTTTCATAAACTATCAGCATGTTTAAAACCCAAAATCATGTAGAAATCATGTCTATAGTCTTAACTGTTAAAGCTGTCAACATGCCAATTTGTTTGTGTGCATTTGCTGGATTATGTGTGGGGGGCTAAATTGAGCCTTTATCTGTTTTGTATGAAAAGTACAATATGTTTTGCATGTCGCTTAGTTTTACAATTTTGAGCAACCTAGGTTGAGTCTAGAACCATCCAAAGAATAGAGGTCCCAATGCCTCCAGGACCATATGTAAGGGACGGGTAGTGCACATATAGGACACGAGTTAGAATTGATTAGAGCACTTTAGGTAAAAACTTAAAGATAGTAGCAGGAGATGATAGTCTTTGCCCGCTGAATAATACGAGTAACACCCCCGTCTTGGGGGAGTTACGAAGTATTATTTATGTTTCACATGGTGATCCTATAGGCTAAAATACTTAGGACCCTCCATCCCTATTAAATAATTTCTTCGTTTTCTTATACTAATTCACATAAGTTAAGTTCGATCGGACCCACCGTTGTGGACCTCGAGGGGTGCCTAACACCTTCCATTCAAGGTAATTTAAGCCCTTACCCGATCTCTGGTGATGCAAACTGGTATAATCGGAGTTATTTGCTATAGGTTCCCTAACGCACCTTAATCCGTTAGGTGGCGACTCTCCAACAACTAATTCCTTTTCCCTTCTCTCAAAAGGAGTTGTCAAATGTCAAAACCCGATTTCACGAGAAAAAGGGGGCGCGACAACCATCTATTTGAACCTTGTACCTCTTTGTGAGCACTTGAATTTGTGATGAACTTTGTAAAATTTGAAGTGTGGGGTGGTTGGTTTGGCTTTTGAGTGAAACTAATGAAATAAGGAGGGAGGTGCACTGTATTAAAAAAAGTAAGAGCAACTTGAATTGAAAAAAGAAATAAAGAAAAGAAAGTAGTTGTATTGCTATGAAGAAAAGATATTCATTGATAGTGGTAATTCTTGATGCAATTGTGCTTAAAGAAGTAGGGAGTTGATGTATATTGATGTGAAAGTAGAGTTATGGCTTGACATAAGTGTGGGTTTTTGAATCGTTAATTCTATGTATTAAAGTGCTTAGGGAGATGTAGTCACTCTTATATCCAAATGTATCAAACCCATCCCGCAGCCGATATTACAACCAATTAAAGTCCTACTTGATCCTTGACTAAATGAGCTCAATTAGTAGAGTAGCACACTATGGGCAAGCCTATGGTACGTCTTTTGTGGAATATGAATGTTACTTCTAAGAGTGAGTGAATTTTTTCTATCTTGAGTTCCTGATTGTTTTTAAATTTCATTATGTATGGAACTACTCTCTATTGTTGTGTGAGGGCACTTGATTCATGAAGGAAAAGTAGTGTCACTGACCTCTGTGTTAGTGTAAGTGAGCTGGTTGTGAAAAAATATGTGGTGTTTTTGAGTCAAATCTTGAGGAGAAGATGTTACGCTATTATGCTTAATCTGTTTTAAATATTCTTGGTATGATGAGTTATGAGAGTTGCTGAAAAAGGTCGTGTCTATATGAAGTGTAGTTGATTGCTCGAGGACGAGAAATAGTTTAAGTGTGAGGTGTTGATGGTAGGCTATAATTGCATATTTTGGTCACTTATTGCACTCTAATTCATTGCACTTTATTCGTGTTTGAGCTTTAATTGGTAATATTTTGCACTCAGTGTGTGTTTTATGCCTTGAAGGAGCGATTCCGAGTATTCAGATGTTGTGGAGCTAATCGAGCTATTTGAAGTTTTGAAGTCTGAGTAAAAGCCCAAGGGATTTGGTCGGGATCGTGTTCTGGAATCAACAGATGGATAATGCACTTAATGAGAAGAAAAGAGTTGAGCAGAAACGAAACTCAGATGTGTGACCACACATGAGAGACCCCCAGCGCGCGCACGACTACGCGAGTGACACAGTATTCTGCCAGACATGCACGTCCATGAGCGCCGACACCTCCATGTGCTTGATTGTAGGCTATAGTTGTGTATTTTGGACACTAATTGCACTTTAATTCGCAGCATTTCACAGGTATTTGAGCTTTAAATGTATTAATTTGCACTTAGTGTGTGTTTTATGCTTAGCAGAAGAGATTTCGAGTTATAATGAGGTTAAGGAGATAATTCAAGCTATTATGGAGCTTTGAAGTCTGAGTAAAAGCCCGTGGAGTAAGTTGGGATTTTATTCTAGGAACAACGGATGATAGTTCACTCAACAAGAGAAAGGAAGAATTGAGCAATAAACCACCCAAGTGCGCGGCTGCGCACTGGGCGCATATGATAAGCAGAACACTGACCAAAGTGCGTGGCCGCGCACGTCTATTCCTGAAAACTTTCCCAAGCCTATTTTGGTAATTTTGGAGGCGACTTACCTTGACCTATATGAAGCCCAGTTCGTCTAAAAAGAGGGTATCTGGGATTTTGAGAGCAACTTTTGGGAGAGAAGAAGCACAGAAGCAACGAAAAAGCAAAAGAGTTGATCCAATTCATTCAATATGGAAGTTTGGTTGAACTTGGGAATTGTAATATCTTCTTGTTCTTCTAAAATCTTGCCATGGATATTTTCTCCATTATGGAGTAATCTTCCTTGGGGTTTTTGACAGGTGTGAGATTTGACTATTGTTTTGGGTTTTACTCGATGTTAATTGCTTGAATTCATTGAATGAGTTATTAATAGATGCTTATTGTGGTTCTACTTTGATTGAAAGAGAAGCTTTGTTGCTATTTGCATTGTACCATCTTATTTGGGTTGATTTTACGCATTTTCTAGGCAATCTAAAGAGCATAGAGAGTTATCAATTAACCTAGTTGAGAAGAATAACCGAGAAGTGTTCTTTGAAAGCTCTTTCATTCACTATTTTTGTGCATATGTTCATAGGAACTGTTATTAGGATAATTAAAGGAATCACATTTATTCGGAAGAAGAATTTGAATCCCTGAAGTAGCCTAATCATCTGTTTAAATCGAAGGAGTCAATAGAAGTTAAGAATGAATTTAACACAGAGTTACCAGGAACAATAGTTGATCACATATCTTGTCACAACCCTTACTTCTTACCCTGATATTCAATCGTTGCTCCTAATCATTAAAGTGTCATTAGTTCTTACAATTGATAATCTTAGTTTTAACTGTAGTCGGTAATAAACATCAATCAAAGGTCTATTATTCTTGATAGTGTTGAGCTGAAGATTTATTAGAACATTATTTAAAGAAATCCATGTGGAGACGATTTAATACTATACTATCTTTGACTAGCGAGTCTATGTTTTATACACGGGTTTTGCGCTCGTCAAATTTTGGCGTCGTTGCTGGGGATTGGCAATTACTAGTGTTTAAATTAATTTTCTGTGCTAATTCAGGAACAACTTTATTTTATTTTCCTTTTTTATGCTGTTCTCATATTTGTGTAGGCAACATGTTAAGTTCAGTGGTGTATGACTCGATCCTCTTCAAAGGACTTGGTGTCATATGACCCGAAGTTAGACAAGCACCTGAGGCAGTTGAGAAGAGAGAAAGAATCAAGTGGATTGTTGCTCAAGATACAATGGTAAACAACAAAGATGTAGTGGACCTAGCTGCGAGAGAGGCGAAGCACGCCTAGCAGCTGAAGCAACCAGAAATACAAATGAAATTGTCGACGGGGACTGAAGATTCAATCCCAATAGAAACATAATAAAAGATGAATTTGAAAATACAGTCCCTAGGCATGGGAGATAGCTAGGAGATTATAGACTGGTGTACAACGAACAACAATCTAGTGTGATGCCCCCACCCGTCGATGCAAACAATTGTGAACTCAAACAGGGAGTCATCCAGACCATTCAGAACAATTGCATTTTTAGAGGCAAACCCAATGAAGACCCCAACTACCATCTGATTGACTTTGATGAAATTATGAACACATTCCGCTATAATGGAGCATCACATGATGCTATCTACCTCAGAGCATTCCCTTTCTCACTTAAGGATGATGCAAAGCAGTGGTTGATAAGTCTTCCCACAGGGTCAATCTGTATGTGGGAGGAGATGACTACCAAGCTTCTGGAAAAATACTTCTCAGTTGCTAAGACTAGGAGGATGAGGAAGGAGATTCACAATTTCAGTCAAGGTGAAGGAGAGACAATGTTTGAGGCATCGGAAAGATTTAAGGAGCTATTGCGCAGGTGCCCTCACAACGTAATGGAGCAATGGATGCAACTTCAGGACTTTTGGGACAAGTTAAGCCCGTCATCAAGAAGAGTGATTAATAGTGCAGTTGCGTGTCCTTTGATGAAGAAAACTCCTGAAGAGATTGTCACTCTTTTGAATGAACTATCTAAAGATGCGGAAAAATGGTCCACATATCAAGGGGGTCGAAGAAAATCAGCAGGGGTGCACCAAGTAGAATCGTATGTAGCAATGCAGACCCAAATTGGAGCTCTGGCGAGGGATCAAGCAACTGACGATGGCTTATGTGCAAATTCAACCACATGTGGGATGTGACATCTGTGGGACACTCTACACATGAGTTTCAAGCTACAGCTGAGGAAGTCAACACTGTGGGGAACTTCAATAGAGGAAACTACCAAGGTGGTAACAACTATAATGCTGTGGGTCAAAGACATCTAGGTTTTTCATGGAGTTCACCTAATGGGAGCTTGAACTCATGGAGGAAAAATAATCTCAGACCCAAGGTCAAGGACCACAGGTTTTTAGAACTAGCAGAGGCAGCAATACCAGCTACCACAGCCAAATCAGTCAAGTATAGAAGATCTCATGAAGGCATTCATCAACAAAATAGATGAAAAATTCGAAACTCAGGGCACGACTATCCAGAATTTAGAAAGACAAATGGGACAGATTGTAAATTTGTTGTCTGAGAGGGCTCCTGGGACTCTTCCTTCTGACACTGAAAATAACCCAAAGGAAACAATCAAAGCTGCATATATGATAAGTGGCAAAGAATTGACTGACCCAGTAGTCAAGGCTAGACCTGAGATGGTTAACAAGCAGACTAAGATATCAGCAAAGAAAAAGAGTGAAGAGAAAAAAGGCCAAAGTAGTGGGGTACAAAAGGATATTGAAGAAAGTAGGCACATGCTAGATCTACCATTCCCTCAAAAGATGAAGCAGGAGAAACTTGACAAATGTTTTGGGCGATTCTTGGAGATGCTCAAGAAACTTTATGTAAACATCCCCTTCACAGAGGTACTCACTCGGATGCCTGCTTATGCAAGTTCTTGAAGGAAATTCTGTCTAGCAAGAGAAAATTAGAGAAAACAACAGGGGTCAAGCTAAATGCCCACTGTAGTGCAATATTGCAAAACAAAATTCCCCAAAGTGTGGGACCCAGAAAGCTTCACCATACCATGCTCGTTGGGGAGTGAAAAGTTTGACAAAGACCTCTGTGATTCTGGGGCGTCTATACATCTAATGTCTCTATATGTATTCATGAAATTGGAAGGTGATCATGGGGTGATGAAATCAAAACCAGTGTCTCTACAACTGACTGATCAGACCATCATACTACCTGAGGGAATCATTGAAGATATTTAGTGCGGGTGGACAAGTTTGTGTTCCCCGTAGGTGGATATGGAGGTGAACAAGGAGGTGCCTGTAATTCTGGTGAGGCCATTTTTATGTATAGATAGAGCTATACTTGATATCTATGAGGGACAGCTTATGCTTAGAGTGGACAATGAAAAAGAGGTGTTTCAGATGAAGAGGATGATGAAATACCCCAGTGATGAGGTGTCCGCCTATTCGTGTTTCAAGCTAGATATTGTTAGGGAATTGGCTGAAAAATAAAAGTTAGACAAGCTTGTGGCGGATACTCTAGAGAGGTGTAATACTCAGTCTAGCATAGTGGAGGATGAAGATCCTGAAATAAAGAAAGAGGCTGAAGCTCCTGAAACTGAGGATCAAGTGGTTGATGAGGAGGAACTAAAAGAGGATTCTAAGCCTAATGTGGAATTGAAAGTCCTACCCACTCACTTGAAATATGCTTTTCTTGAAACTAACAATTTTCCTGTGATTATTTCTACTGACTTGACAGGTACACAGGAGCAAAAGCTGGTGGAGCTACTGAAAAAGCATAAGAAGGCCATTGGTTGGGGCATAACTGATATTCAAGTAATCAGTCCAACCATTTGCATGCACAAAATTCTGTTGGAAGAAAATAGCAAGCCAGTGGTGCATCTGCGATGCAAGTTAAACAAGAACTTGGATGAGGTAGTGCACAAGGAGATTATCAAATTGCTAGATATGAAAGTGATTTTACCCATCTATGATAGCCAGTGGATTAGTCTAGTGCAAGTTGTACCTAAGAAGGGAGGCATGATAGTGGTGAAAAATGAAGACAATGAGTTGATCCTCATAAGAACAGTCACTGGGTGGAGAATGTGCATTGATAATAGAAGGCTGAATGATGCAATAAGGAAAGACCATTTCCTACTCCCTTTTGTCGATCAAATGCTCGAGAAAGTGGGTGTACATGGATGCTACTGCTTCCTGGATGGGTACTCAGGCTACAATTAGATACCTATTGCCCCAGAAGATGTTGAAAATACCGCATTCACTTGCCCGTCAGGTATTTTTGCTTACATGAGGATGTCGTTTGGGTTGTGTAATGCACTTGCCACTTTTCAGAGGTGCATGATGTCTACATTCTCTGATTTAAACGGGAAGTGTATAGAGGTGTTCATGGATGATTTCACTTTTTTGATGATGATTTTGAGGATTGCTTGATGAATTTGAAGCTCGTGCTTGAACGCTGTGTAGCCACTCACTTGGTTCTTAACTGGGAGAAGTGTCACTTCATAGTGAATGAGGGAATTGTCCTGGGCCACAAAGTAACTGCACATGGAATTGAAGTTGACAAAGCTAAGGTTGATGTAATTTCTAGGCTCCCTCCACCAACTTCTATGAAGAGCATAAGAAGTTTCTTGGGACATGCTGGGTTCTATAGGAGGTTCATCAAAAACTTTTCCAGCATTACCAAGCCGTTGATTGCATTGCTAGCAAAAGATGTCAAGTTTGTTTTCAATGTGGAGTGCTTAAGAGCATTCAAATTGATAAAAGAAAAGCTTGTGAGTGCTCCTATTATGGTGACACCTGACTGGAGCCAGCCATTTGAGATAATGTGTGATGCTAGTGATGTAGCTGTGGGAGCAATTCTGGGATAAAGAAAAGATAAAATGTTTAGGCCCGTCTATTATGCAAGCAGGACGCTGAATGATGCTCAAGTTAACTATGCCACTACTGAAAAAGAGTTCTTTGCTGTGGTCTTTGCTTTTGACAAGTTTAGATCATACCTTGTGGGGAGTAAAGTGATTGTACACACTAATCACTCAGCCTTGAAGTACCTGTTAAGTAAGAAGGAGTATAAGCCGCTTCTGATGCGGTGGGTGTTATTGCTCCAAGAGTTTGACTTGGACATAAAAGATAGGAAGGGCACAAAAAATCAAGTCACAAATCATCTATATCGACTGGAGAAACCGTCGGCCGAGCCAATTGAAATAAGGGAAGAGTTCCCTGATGAGCATATTTTCTCCATAGTTGTGGTCTCCGAAAGGCCGTCGTGGTATGCTGATGTAGCCAAATTTTTGGCTAGTGGATGGTTGCCTCGTAACCTCACTCGTGATCAAAGACGGAAGCTTCAAGGTGAGGTAAAAAGTTATTTTTGGGATGACCCTTTCTTGTTTAAACTGTATGCAGATGGTGTGATTAGAAGATGTGTGCCTAAAGGAAATATGGCAAGAATTCTATCTCATTGCCATGATGGAGCAGCTGGAGGACACTATGGTGGAAATCGCACTATAGCAAAAGTCATGGAAGACGATTTCTTTTGGCCTAGTTTGTACAAAAACGCAAGAGTGTATGTAGCTGCATGTGACAAGTGTTAGAGGGCAGGTAATATTAGCAAGAGGGACAAATGCCTCTCAACTCCATTCCGGTATGTGAAATATTTTACATTTGGGGAATTGACTTCATGGGTCCATTCCCAACATCGCATTCTCATGAGTACATCCTAGTAGCTGTTGACTACGTCTCTAAATGGGTACAAACAATCCCTACTAGGACCAATGATGCTCGGGTGGTGTGTGAGTTCTTACAGAAGAATTTTTACCCGCTTTGGGACAGCTCGAGTGATTATCAGTGACAATGGGTCACACTTTGTGAACACGCAGTTTGCTCCACTACTGTCCAAGTATGGGGTCACACACAAAATAGGAACCTCGTACCATGCCCAAACTAGTGGGCAAGTTAAAGTGGCTAACCGGGAACTTAAATAAATTCTTGAAAAGACGGTTAGTGCTTCTCGTAAGGATTATTCTGTAAAGTATGATGAAGCTCTATGGGCGTATAGAACTGCGTTCAAAACAACCATAGGGACTTATTCATTCAAATTAGTCTATGGGAAATCGTGTCACCTACCTATTGAGATAAAACATAAGGCTTATAGGGCAATTAAGATGCTTAATCTCTAGCTTAGTCTTGCAAGTGATCACAGGTTGGCGTAGATGAATGAATTGGAGGAGTTTAGACTGGGCGCATATGAAAATGCGTGGATTTTCAAGGAAAGACTATAAGGTGGCATGATCATCTGATTAAGCCAAAGGAGTTTCATGAAGGGGACAAAGTCTTACTGTACAATAGTAGACTCAGATTATTTCCCGAAAAATTCAAGTCTAGATGGACAAGACCGTATGTGGTGAAACATGTATCACCATATAGGGCAATTGAGATCTAGAACTAGGGCAGAGCAGAAAGTTTCAAAGTGAATGGGCACAGAATAAAACCGAATTTTGCTGGAGGATTTGCGTAGCAATCCTCGAGCATCAAAATCTATTGAGGATGCACGCTTGAGTCAAGGTGACGATTATAACTCAGAACTACCTCTAACCCTTCTATTATTTAGATTTTTTTTTGTTCCATTTTTGTTCATAGCGTAGAATAGATAGAAATTAGTGTATATTATGATGTAGTAGGTGCAGGAGATTACATGTCGCGAAAGGTAAGAAGTGAGGTTTCAAAAATGGCCCTTTTAAAAGTAAATATGCGACCGCTCACCTAGGGGGTGACGCCGCGCACTGGTCGCGCAAAAAGCCACGAAATTTGAGGTGGGACATGTGAGGTCGCGCATTGGCCGCGCATTTTCAGCCATGTTCTGCCTCATTTGCGCGGCTGTGCACGAGGCAAATCGACCATGCACCAGGTGAGTTTTTTTCCCCTTTTCTTTTTAATTTCGGAACCCCCCTTTCTTAAAACCCCCAATTCTAAAATCCCCCCTTTCTATCCCCTACACTAAACAACCCTAACCCACCCCCTTCTCTCATATCCTCTCTTAAGAAGACAATACAATACCAAGCCAGTGCCATCTTTCTTCTTCTCCCCTCACCACATCCTCACAAGTTTTCCCTCAGGTAAGTGAGATGCTTTCTCTCTCTTTTCTTAGTTTATTTTATTTTATTTTTCATGTGTTGTAGTAGATTTTTGTTTGTGTTTTCTTTCTTTTTCCACTCGTTTTCTTGTGGGGTGGAAGCTGAATTTCACCATGGATGGTCTAGGTGTGACATTGGTGTATCATTAGTCTAATTGGGGCTAAAATTGTTTGGGGGGGGGGGTTAGAAAGAGTAGTGCATACTAGGTGTTTGTATAAATGTCACAAAGAGATCGAGGGCGTAATTTTGTGACCAAGTGTGAGGGTGAAGTCTGAGTAGCCTCTCTTAGTTCACCAATTGCTTCGTTAGCTGATATTTGGTGTTTGGTACAGGTATTATGGCGACATCAAAGAAACAAAAAACCCCAGGTTCCTCTTCAAGTGGTCATGCTGGCTTGTCCCGATCACGAGCTTCTGCTTCTACTCGCTCGTATGATAATAAAAAGTTCGTCTATTGGGAAGACCAGGAACGATTCCATAATAAGGCAAGCAAGAATCCCATATTGGAGAGGGAAATTGAGATGGGGTACCTCCAGAATGACTGTCCCAATGCGTATCATGAAATGGTCAGGCGCGGGTTGGGGATATTATTTGAAGAACCTGATGAGGCCAACGTAATTATTGTTTAGAAGTTTTATGCAAACTACGCGGAACATGACAACCATGTCTGCACAGTTCGGAAGAAGACTGTGGACGTCTCCAAAGAGGCCATTCGAAGGGCCTACCGTTTGCCAGTGTTTGGGGAAGATCCTTAAGAAGAGATCATTATGACACGTGCAGTGGAGAAACAGAGACCGACTCCTCTTGCACCTCATTACCCTCTTCGGGCGCATCGAAATCCTCGCTATCCGCCTCAGCAGGCCTATTAAGGTCTTTCCCACTTACCAATTTATCAGCCCGAATTTTTTTCTCACGCTTGACTTTCCCATCCAGGTCCCTATTTTCCGGTACTTGTGCCCTGCGGCATAACCTAGTGGCTAATGATGGAAAAAAGAATCCATACCTCTGCACAGGACAACGAATGAACATATCATCCTGAATAACCTTAGCCATATCAAAATCGTGGCCATTGATAAAGCACTAGATCAGTGCGGCCCAGAGAAGATCATGGCAGTAGATGGCAGGGATACGTAACTCAGTCACAGGCTTGGGAGCTCGAGTGGACGCCCTTGCTACACAAAATGCCAAATCAAAGAGAAAGATCATGGAATGACTGTGTGCACTTGATTGAGCATGTCACCTAGACCCCAGCACAGTCTCCGACACGGACTAACTTGATCATGGGAGTTTTCTTCACCTTTGCATGTTTCTTTGTGTAAAATGGGTACATGCCACCATTTAAAGTGTGGGGGCGGGGGGATATGTGTATGTTGTATGTACATGTATATGAGTTTTCCTCTCAGTAGTTGTAGTTTGTTTTGTTTTTGTTAGCTGCAGTAGTTAGAGATAATCGAAAAAAAGAAGATCTTTTTTTTGAAAAAATCATAAATTTTTTGACTTTTCCCTATGATGGATATCATTCAACGGGTTTCTTGAGGGATTAAAGTTGAAGAAAAAAAGAGACAAAAATATTTTCTTGTTAGGTAGTGTATTAATTCCCCCTTTGTTTTTCTTTGTGCCACGGTTCTTTTCCAAGGATTTTGTTTTTAACCGGGTGTCGTTAGATTTTTTGTTTTAGTGGTAGAGAAACCTTGAGCTGTGATTTGAAATGAAAGCAATATCTCGTGACTTTATCATGCTTTGTTAATAGTGAGTGCTTTGGTTGTGACGCTTAGGCTCAGTTTTTGACTCTTGTATAAGTGCCTTAGTTTGTATAAGTTTAATTTTGCTTAACTGCTTGGACTAGAGTGTCTCGATAAGCCCGATCCTGAGTGAGTTATGTACCATTGCAGTTGATGTCTAGAACTTGCCCCGTGTGTTTGCAAAGCGAAATAGTAGTTTTTTCAGTCTTAGAAGTGATAAAGGTATTTATTTGTTGAGCTAGCTATATATTTTACCCACCAAATTGTTATGTATCGTAGTTAACCCCGTTGAGCCTGTAATCATGTTTCTTTGGCAGCCACATTACAAGCCTTACCCATTTGTTTGAATTGACCATTTATTTGAACTCTGTACCTCTCGTGAGCACTTGAAATTTTTATGAACTTTGTAAAGTTGAAATGTGGGGTGGTTGGTTTGGATTTTGAGTGGAACTAATGAAATAAGGATAAAGGTGCACTGATTTTGAAAAAATAAGAGCCACTTGAATTGAGGAAAAAGAAGAAAACTTTGATCAATTGTATGATTGTGTAAATTGTTCATTAATAAGTGGTGACTCTTGATGTATTTGTGCTTAAAGAAGTTGGGAGTTAATGTGCATTGATGTGAAGGTGGAGTATGGTTTGACATAAGTGTGGGGTTGAGTTGTTAAGTATATGTATTAAAGTTCTTAGGGAGGTGTAGTCACTCTTATATCTAAACATATCCTACCCGTCTCGCAGCCTACATTACAACCAATTAAAGTCCTACTTGATCCTTGACTGAATGAACTCAATTAGTTGAGAAGTACACTACGGGCAAGCCTATGCTTCATATTTTGTGGCATATGAATGTTGTTTCTGAGAGTGAGTGAATTCTTTCTATCTTGAGTTCCTAATTGTTCTTAACTTTTATGGTGTGTGGAAGTACTCTCTATTGTTGTGTGAGGGCATTTGATTCATGAAGGAAAGGTAATTCTTGACCTCTGTGTTAGAGTAAGTGAGCGGGTTATATATAATGCGTGGTGCTGTTGAGTCAAACTTTGAGGTTAAGATGTCACGATATTGTACTTAATCTGTTTCAAAAAGTCTTGGTGTGATGAGTCTTGGGTGTTGTTAAAAAGGGCGTATTTAGGTGAAGTGTAGTCTGATTGCTCGAACGAGCAATGGTTTAAGTGTGGGTGTTGATGGTAGGCTATAGTTATGTATTTTGGCCACTAATTGCACTCTAATTCACTACATTTCACTAGTGTTTGATCTTTAAATGGTATTAGTTTACACTGAGTGTATGTTTTATGCTTTGCAGGAGCGATTCCGAGTTACAATGAGGTTATGGAGCTAATTCAAGCTATTGTGGAGTTTTGAAGTCTGAGTAAAAGCTCATGGAGTAAGTTGGGATTGTGTTCGAGGAACAACAGATGATAGTGCACTTAACAAGAGAAAGGAAGAATTGAGAAAGAAACCACCCAGGTGCGCGGCCGCACACTAGCCACGCATAATAAACAAAACACTGAGCAAAGTGCGCGGCCGGGCATGTTTGTTTCGAAATACTTTCCCAAGCCTATTTTGGTAATTTCAGAGGCGACTTCCCTTGACCTATATGAAGCTGTCTATTATTTTGGGTTTTACTCGATGTTAATTGCCCAAATTTATTGAATGAGTTATTAATAGAATTGCAAGGCTTATTGTGGTTCTACTATAACTGAAATATAATATTTGCTGCTATTTGCATTGTACCATCTTATTTGGGTTGATTTTACGCCTTTTCTAGGCAATCGAAAGAGCATAGAGCGTTATCAATTAACCTAGTTGAGAAGAATAACCGAGAGGTGTTCTTCGAAAAATCTTTCATTTAATATTTTTGTGCATATGTTCATAGGACCTGTTATTAGGCTAATTAAAGGAATCACATTTATTCTGAAGAAGAAATTGAATCCGTGAAGTAGCCTAATCATTTGTTAAAATCAAAGAAGTCAATAGAAGTTAAGAATGAAGTTAACATAGTTACCCATAACAATAGGTGATAACATATCTTGTCACAACCCTTACTTCTCACCCTGATATTCAATCATTGCTCCTAATTGTTAAAATGTCATTAGTTCTTACAATTGATAATCTTAGTTTTATGTAACGACCTGGCTGGTCATTCCATGAGATTAGCCCCGTTTCCCCCGTTTCTGTTTTATCATATGTTGTTTAGCCTATTTATGTTGTGTTGGGTCGGTTGGTTTGGGTTCGGAGTGGTCGTGGTGAGAACTGAGACACTTAGTCTCTTAAATTAGCTTAATAGTTGAAAAAGTCAACTGGGATTTGACTTATTGGTAAACGACCTCGGAATGCGAATTTTATGGCTCAGATAGCTTCGTTAGGTGATTTGGGACTTAAGAGTGTGTTCGGAATGGAGTTTTGATGTCGGGTGTAGAATTAGGCTTGGATTGACGAAAGTTAGTTTTTGGTGATTTCCGTTCGACAGTGGAAAATAGGATATCGAGGTCGAAATGGAATTCTGACAGTTGGAGCAGGTTCATAATGTCATTTTGGATATGTGTGTAAAATTTCAGGTCAATCAGATGTGTTTTTGTTGGTTTCGGCATCATTGGCGAAATTTAGAAATTTCAAAGTTCATAGGCTTGAAATTGATGTAATTTTGGTGTTTTTGTGTTGTTTTTGGTGTTTCGAAGGCTCGACTAAGTTTGAATGATGTTATGGGATATGTTGGTAGGTTTGGTTGAGGTCCCGGGGGCCTCGGGTCTATTTCGGATGCTCAAACGGGCTTTTTTGGTCTTAAGGAGTCTGTTGTTTTTCTGGTGCTTTAGCAGCAGTGATTTCTTCACTACGATCGTGTGGATTCATCCGCGATCGCGTAGAGTAAAAGACTGGGGCAGGCAATTTGTTCTATGCAATCGTGTAATATGGATTGCAATCGCATAGGTTGGGCAGGTGAAGCAGTGCCATCGCGTGACCCTTTGTGCGATCACATAGAAGTTCTGAGGCGCGTGTGTGGGATGGATATTTGTTCTATGCAATTGCGTGTGTTGGTATGCGAACGCGGAGAGTAGTCTAGGCTGTGCATCATGATCGCATGGCTGGAGTCGCGATCGCACTGAAGGGAATAGTAGTGCTGGGCATAATGTTTTAAATAGCAATTCTTATGAAATTTTGTCTATTTTCCTCCATTGATAAGAGGTTTTGGAGCTCTTTCAGAGGGTTTGGAGCTCTTTCAGAGGGTTTGAAGAGGAAATCAAAGGGAATCACTTGGAGGTAAGGTTTTCAACTTCATAACTCGTTTCTAAGTCATTTTCTAAGTAATTAAACCGGAAATTTGTTGAATTTAAACCTAAATTTGGGGAGGTTAAGTGCATGGAATTGGAAATTTCTTTTGAGGATTTGAGTGGACAATTGTGGTCCTATTTTGTTGTTCTTGGTATGTATAGAATCGTGGAAGGACGAAGATTCCAGTGACGTATATTTTATCGAATTCTGAGATGTGGGCGGGGCTCAGGTTTGGCCAAATTTCGAGAATTGTGTCTAAATTGATAGTTTTCGATTGGGTTTTGTTCCTTTAGCGTATATTGATGATGTTAATCTGGTTTTGGTTAGATTTGGAGCATTTGAGAGCCAATTCGAGGGGCAAGCGCATCGCGGAGTAGCTTTTGGGCTGTTTTGAGGTAAGTAACGATTATAACTCTAAACCTGAGGGTATGACAACCCGGTATTTGATATTGTTTTGGTAAATGAGGTGACGCACATGCTAGGTGACGAGCGTGGGGGCGTGCATTGATAGGGATTGTGACATGGTCCGTCCCGTAGCGACAATTAAGCCGCGTATTCGATTCAAAACCTTATGATATCCTGTTATTTTAGAAATTTATACTTGTTTATGGGTTGTGAGCCATGTTTGGGGCCTCGTGCCGACCTGTTTAGATCCTCAGGGGTATTTTCCACGTTCTGGGCCTTGTGCCAACCTGTTTAGACCCTCAGATGTACTTTTACTCTATCCTACCACTATCCTGATAGAACATCTGTGAACTTAGTTATGTTTACCACTTGTTGTTATTTTCACTGTTATCACACTGCTTTGAAACTCTAAGAAGTATTTTGGGATGTGTCCCGTGAGTTGAGATAAATTGCCCGAGTGGCTTGTGAGGATGACTGAGTTAGGCCGAGAGCTGAGTATGTGAGGATAGTTATGGGACGGGTTGCACGCCGCAACAATATAAATGTTATATATTACATATGGATCGGGTTGCACACCGCAGCAATATAGATTATATACTATGGATCGGGCTGCCCGCCGCAACAATATATGTTATATATATGGATCGGGTTGCACGCCGCAATAATATATGTTATATATGGATCGGGCTGCACATCGAAACAATGTACATATTAGATCCGGATGCACGCCGCAGCAGATATAGCGCTTGGGCTGAAGGAGCCCCTCCAGGAGTCTTTACACCCCCAATGAGCACAGTCGACTATTATATGGATCGGGCTGCACGCCGCAGTGTATGTTATAAGGATCAGGCTGCACGCCGCAGTATATATATATATATATA
>ML418766.1:759-68502 GCA_005239525.1 Nicotiana knightiana | reverse complement strand
AGTCAAACACTATTGGGGTGGTACCATAAATCGCGAGAAGACTAAGGTCGTGCTCGCCGATTACCCTGAGCAGAGTAGCAGAGTCGTGCCACGACTATAAATAAGGCCCTTGTTGTCTATGCTATCCTGTGTAGTCTAGAACTTGCCCCGTGTGTTAATCTAAGCAAAATTGTAGGTTATGCTAGTCTAGGAGATGACATAGGCATTTTCTTTCTTGATCATTGATGTGCTTGTCACCTGAAAAATTAAAAATTACCATTGTTAGCCCCTTTGAGCCTTTAGACCTTTTCTTTGGTACCCACATTACAAGCCGTACCCCCATTTTGTTCTTAAATTGAGATTTTTGCACCTTTTCCTCCTAAGGCACTTAGTCGCTAAAAGAAGTAAGGTGAGATATTGGGGAGTAATGTTTGAGTGGAGCCATGTAAGGGCCTGTTGGTGCACTAAAAGAAAACTGTATTCAAAAGTCATTGGCCATTGAATTTTCATGTATGGAGTGTGAGGAAAGAAAGAAAAATAATTGTACAAAAAGATACACACCTCCAAGTTTCTATTGATGTGTGCCAGTGAAAATATATAGAAGTGCTTAAATAAAGAAAAAAGGGCTATGTTGAATATGAAATGGTTGAGAAGAATATGCGTTAAATTGTGAAGGTAGTGTATTAAAGTGCTTAGGAGGGTTAGTCACTATTCCTAAATCTATCATACCCGTCCTTTAGCCTACATTACAACCTTAAAAGTCCTAATTGATCCTAGACTTGGCTAACTTGAATTAGTGGAGATCTACACTACGGGCAAGCTTATGGCACGACCACGGGATGCATATGAATTCTTTGTGAGAGTGAGGTCATTTGTTCAAATTGTGTGATGTCCTTAATTTTTGTTCAAAGAGCATATCTGAATGTGAGGACTACTTATATTCACTCTTTCGTTTGTTAGTGAGGGCACATGGTCTCATGAACGATTGGTAATGTGTAAACTTTCGTGTTTGGTAGGTGCATGAATTGAGAGGGCTTAGTGGTTGCAAGTCGATTTTTGAGGTTTGGTGGTTGCGATTAGGTTGTTGGAATGATTGATTAAATTGTTATACTTGGGCATATTTAAAGAAGGGAAAGAATGTGAAATTTTGTATGTTCATGCTTGATTGTCGGTATTGATCATAGTTAAGGGGTAATGTGTGTGATTGAAATGAAAAAAAAAATACTCCTTTGTTAATTAATTATGTACGTGTGAAGGATATTGCTCGAGGACGAGCAAGAGTCTAAGTGTGGGGTGTTGATGCGTGGCTAGAATTCATGATTTTAAGCATTATATACCTTGCATTTTATGTGCTTTAATGATAAAAATACACGTCGTATGTGCCTAATGGGGTTTATTTAATGTGTAGGTGAATTGGAAACAGAAACGAAGCTAAATGAGAGCATAAACATCGAAAAATACGCTCAAGAGTCGAAAAGGAGCGACCCGGGAAAACCCTGGCGTTAGCTAGGCGTTTGGCTCTTAAGGCCAGGAGGTGCATGGCGTTAGCCAGGCGTTACACTTCAAACGCCAGGAGGTTCCTGGCGTTAGCCAAGCGTTACACTTCAAACGCCAGGCGTTAGCCAGGCCTTAGCCTACTAACGCCTGGGTACCTGCTTCAGTGAACTCCGAGTTTTAAAGGTTTTTAAGTGTTTCCAAATTAGAATAGAAGTCTCTTACACAGTTAGGGTTTATCCCAACCATATAAATAGACCCAAGAACACATCTTTGTGGGGGGAGGCATTTTTGGGGAGCAAATACACACACAAGATCATTGAAGGAGCAAGGATTATCAGTTTTCTTCATCTTATTCTAGTATTTTCAATTCATGCAACACTTATGCAATTGTTTGATTATAGCATGAGTGGCTAAACACCCATTGTTCTGGGGTTGTGGTTTAGCCATGGATATTGTTATTCGACATTAATTTAACCTTGAATATAGTTCACTCAATATATGGTTGTTTCTTCAATTCTGTGTTTAATTGCTTAATTGTCTGGCCAGCAGTTAGGTTCTATATACTATCTATGTTATGCTTGGGAAAGCCGTATATAGATTAGAGAAGAATTGAAGAGAGCGCGATCTTAACCCTTCAGGGGAGCGGATTTGTGGTTAGGATAGGAATATACCTAGTCACCGTGCTTAATTAAACATCGTAATCTTAGTGCGTTCTAATAGATTAATTTCAAAGGAATATAGGCGTTAATGTATTGAGAATAGGCGAGTAGTGCTTTGGGAGAAGGCTATGAGAGTGTTAATCGATTAATTAGCAACCATGAGTGAAGTATATGAAAGGGAGAGTTAATTAGAATGCAATACGAGTGGTGAATAGATCACAACCGTGGAATATATGTCTCTACTGAATACATAACAATATTTCTGTCACTTGATAATTAGTTATTTCATAGAATCCTAGTATAAAATAGTTGCATCCTTGGTTTTATTTTGGCTTAATTAAATAATGATTAGAGTGAATTAGCAAGTAGTCTACGCAAGTCCTTGTGGGTTCGACATTCGATTTAACATTATATTACTTGCTACGATCACGTATACTTGTGTGGGCGTTTACAACCAACAATTTGCGAGTGCATCGGCCTTGCTGTTCTGCTCCCGAGGTATGTGGACCAGAATCCATTCTTTGAAATGATGCAAAGTTGTTTGAAGTTTGTCTAGGTACCATTGAATCCTATCCCCTCGAACCTCGAAGCTCCTGTTTGCCTAATTTACTACCAGGAGGGAATCGCATTTGGCTTCCACGGCTTCCGCTCCTAGACCTTTGTCTAGTTTAAGACCTGCAATCATAGCCTCATACTCGGCTTCGTTGTTAGTCAATTTTGCAGGTTCTATAGATTGCCTAATCGCGCCACCTGCAGGTGGCTTCAGAGCTATGCCGAGCCCGGATCCTCTCATAGTTGAGGCACCGTCAGTGAATAAGGTCCACACACCCGATGATGCGGCCATTTTTAGCAGAAGTTATTTTTCTACCGGGGGCACAAGGGCGGGTGTAAAGTCAGCCATGAAGTCCGCCAGAATTTGGGACTTGATAGCTGTTTGGGGCTGATATTCAATACTGTACCCTCCGAGCTCGATAGACTGTTTGGCCAATCGTCCCGACAATTCGGGTTTATGTAATATATTCCGAAAAGGATACGTTTTTAGAACACATATATGGTGGCTTTGAAAATAAGGTTTCAATTTTCGAGATGCACTTATTGATGCAAGAGCTAACTTTTCTAAGTGTGGATACCTGGTTTCAGCCTCTCCTGGGTTCGACTTAATTAGTAGACAGGGAATTGTGTACCTTGCTCATATCGAACCAACACGCCACTTACTGCTACCTCGGACACTGCTAAAGCGGGCTGAAGAGATACCGTTTTAATTCCTCCAAGGCAAGCTGGCACTCCGGAGTGCACTCAAAGTTTTTCTTCTTTTTGAGCAGAGAGAAAAAGTGATGGCTCCGATATGATGACCTCGAGATGAATCGGCCCAGTTCCGCTTTCCCCCGGGTCAACCGTTGTACGGCCTCTACGTTGTTTACTGCCTTGATTTGTTCGATGGCCTTGATTTTGTCAGGGTTGATTTCAATCCCCCTGTTTGATACCATGAAGCCTAAAAATTTTCCCGAGCCTACGTCGAAGGCGCATTTCTCGGGGTAGACCTTCATGTTGTAGCTTCTAAGGATGTCTAAAGTTTCCTGCAAATGAGTCAAATGGTCTTCTGCGTGCAGAGACTTAACCAACTTGTCATCAATGTAAACTTCCATGGATTTGCCTATTTTATTTTCGAACATTTTATTAACTAGGTGCTGGTATGTGGCCCCTGCATTTTTTTAGCCTGGAGGGCATGACAATGTAGCAGTACGTGCCATACTTCATGACGAACGAAGTCTTTTCCATATCCTCGGGGTTCATTTGAATGTAATTATACCCGTAGTAGGCGTCGAGAAAGGTGAGAGTCTCGTGGACAGCCTTGGTATCAATCAACCGATCGATGTTGGGCAGCGGAAATGAATCTTTAGGGCATGCTTTATTTAAGTCCTTATAATCTACGCACATTCTTAACTTGTTCCCTTTTTTGGGGACCACCACTAAAATTTCCACCCACTCGGGATATTTTACATCCCTAATGGACCCTATTTTGAGGAGTTTTGTTACCTCTTCTTTGACGAAGGCATGTTTTACCTCGGACTGAGGCCTCTTTTTTTGCTTTACTTGTTTGAACCTGGGGTCGACGCTTAGTCGATGGGTGGTTATTTATGGGGAGATCCCTGTCATATCTATGTGGGACCAATTAAAGCAATCAATTTTGTCAATAAGATATTGAAAGAGTTCTTTCCTGAGTTCGGGGGTTAATCTCGTTCCTAGGTATACCTTTCGATCTGGTAGGTGTTTCAACAAAACGGCTTGTTCCGACTTTTCAACTGTTGATTTTGTTGCGTCCGATTCTTCGAGGGCAACGAAGCCTCGAGGGGTGAGGAATTCCTCCTCGCCGTCCTCGGGGTTCTGACTATATTTCGACCCTTCAGAGGTGGAATATACGGGCTCTGGCACCACGTCGTGTACCGCAAACATTTCCTCTGCCGTGTGTTGTTCACCATACACTGTTTTTATGCCATCTGCGGTTGGGAATTTCAACATTTGGTGGAGAGTCGACGGTACCACCCTGATGTTGTCTATCCACGGCCTTCCCAACAGGTTGTTGTATCTCGTGTCACTTTCGATGACATAAAACCTGGTGACTGAAACTCTATCGTACACGTCGATTGGGAGGATGATTTTCCCCTTCGTTGCTTCGATCTCCATGTTAAACCCTCTGAGGGCATTAGAATCGGGTACGATTTGGTTAAGCGGCTTGAGTTGCTCCACTACCCCGAATCTTATTATATTGGCCGAGCTACCTGGATCCACAAGCACATGCTTTATTTGAACGCTATTGAAGAGGAAAGAGATTACCAGTGCATCGATATACGGTTGAGACAATGCTTCAACATCTTCCTCTCTGAACACAATAGTTCCTTTGGGTATGCAACTTTGAGTCCGTTCTTTCATCGCGGTGGGAACTTTAGCCCGCTTGAGCACTGGTTCTTGTGGTTCGTTGTCCTTAGTTTTGTCATTTTCACGTGCGTTTACTGAGTTAGACATTTTCTGACCTGAAAGCGAAAACCAGCACTAAAACAATCACTATTATTTTTCGCCCCACAGTGGGTGCCAAACTGTTTACTGTGAAAATGGTAATTACAATTATATTTGATTATGTGGTTCTAAAAATATGCGATCTATTTTAATACCACTTATTCAGGCAGTAGATGCTGAGTATTAAGCGAGAAAAATGAAATAGGAGCGAGAAGGACTAGATTACGCAAATCGGGTATCGAAGAGGCCGGTCTCGAGGGTATCCGGGAAATTGTAGAGAATGTTTAAGTTAGAGAGCAGAGAATGTTATTGTTGTTATATATTGAATATCATGTCTCTTACAAAGTGACGAAGGTCCCCTTTATATAAGAAGGAGAGTCCTAGTACATGTTTAATTATTGCAAAGAAATACAGATTGTACAACTATTTAATATAAAGAGAAATGGCTGGTACAGCCATTTAATGCCTCGGTACATGTGTGTACTATTTTGTGTACTTTGTAAGATTTAACCATGTGCCCCTTGCAGGTTTCCCGCCTTTTCATATCGACCCTTGGTTTGTACTGCCTCGAGGTCGAGGACCGCCGATGTGGATTACCTCGAGGTCGAGGGCCTTTGATATGGACCTCTGATGTGCCCCCCTCGATACCAAACATGGCCCTTCGAGCCTTCTTGGTGTCGAAACGACCGAAAAATCGGGCTCTCTGATTTTAGCCGTATACAATATATATATATGTATTGATATACCCATAACCTCGGATGCCTTATAATGTTACGAACGCATATACTCCTGCATGGTATGGCATTTATATGCATATGCATGAAATCATAAGTATTAAATGATTCATAGAGCTAATTTGACTTATATGTCGAGTCTTTTACTCTATATTTTTCTCATGTCTATTATTTACTGATTCTCATTCCTTACGTACTCGGTACATTATTTGTACTGACGTCCCTTTTATCTGGGGATGCTACATTTCATGCCCTAGGTCCCGATAAATAGGTCAAGAGTCCTCCAAGTAGGCTATCAGCTCAGTGGAAGATGTTGGTGCGCTCCATTTACTTTTAAGTTGCTTATTTCGTCAGTATGATTTGGACGTGTATTGTTTAGTATGGCATGGACCTATCCCGACCTTTATGGTATTTATCTACTCTTAGAGGCTTATAGATATATGGCATGTACATAAAAGACTGTATGTCCGTGTCGGTCTATGTTCAGTGTACGAGTGATCATTTTCGTCTTATAGGCCCGTATGTCATATGTATAAGTCGGTATTACATCTTTTGTTCAAGATATCATACGGCAGCCTTTTCGCCTAATTTACCTATGATAGCATTATTACAAAACGATACGTTATGTTTTGACTCATTGGCCGATATGCACCATCCATAGTTTCTACTAAGTGGAACAGGATACATAAGTTTATAGCATGGTTGGCCCCAGAGTTGACCGAAGGATGTGTCACCGCTGCGCTGTAGGATAATATGGATATATCTCGGATTCAGGCATTCACCAAGAATATAGAAAGAGGTAGTCATCGGCATAAGGGTGCGGAGAGGAGTAAGTCAGGGCAGCGTTAGAGGATGAGATTTGCCAGGACTCAGGAGCAGTCTCAGAGTGGTTAGAGGCCCCAGTAATTCAGACATCCACCTAGGCTTACGCCACCTCAGTTCCTGGGTTACATGTATGAATGTTATACTCAGTCAAGACTAGTTGATAGCTCACAGGAAACGGGTTTGCAGCGGCAGTGAGGTTCAGAGCAGACATGGTTATTTCTGCCGCGGTGTGCCGTTTGTGGTAGAGGACACTTAGGACAATGCCGAGTCAGTTCCGTTGCTTGTTATACATGTGGACATCTGGGGCATATGATACGAGATTGATCTAATAGAGATTCTGAGGGTATGACACAACCAGCGAGTTCATCAACATGATCATCTATATATGTGCATCCTTTGGGGCACGAGCCTCACTGTTCGGATGGTAGATGTTAAGGCAGAGGTTGAGGTTCCAGTTCATGAGGTAACCAGAATCGTAGCTATGCTTTAGCGGGTTGACAGTACCATGAGTCTTCACAAGACATGGTGACGGGTATGTTGGCCTTTTGCTCTCACGATGCTTATGCCTTGATAGACTCAGTGATCCTTTTGTAGTATCTACACCGGTCAGAGAATCGATTATTGCTAGGAAGGTTTACTGAAGTTGTGTGGTGACAGTTTGTAGTCGTCAGAACTCAGCCGACCTTGTTGAGCTAGATATGTTGGATTTTGATGCTATCATGGGCATGGACTGGTTGGCAGCTGGCTATGCCATAGTTGATTGTCCAGTAAAGACAGCTAGATTTCATTTTCCGGGTGTGCCAGTCCTTGAATTGGTAGGTAATACAGCGGCACCAAAAAGTAGGTTTATTTCCTATCTGGATCTGAGGAAAATGATTTCAAAATAGTGCATTTATCATATTGTACGAGTTAGAGATATAAATGCTGAGATAGCTACACTTCAGTCAATTCTAGTAGTCAAAGAGTTCCAAGATGTATTTCCAGATGAACTTCCAGGTATTCCTCGAGAACGAAAGGTTGATTTTGGCATCAATTTTCTTCTGGGAACTCAACCAATATCCACCCCTCCGTATAGAATGGCATCTGCCAAACTGAAGGAGTTGAAGGAACTATTAAAATATTTGCTGGAGAAATGTTTTATTCGGCCTAGTACCTCACCTTGGGGTGCACCGGTACTGTTTGTACGGAAAAAAGACGGCTCGCTTAGGATGTTTATCTATTATAGGCAGTTGAACAAGGTAACTATTAATAATAAGTGTCCACTTCCAAGAATAGATGACTTCGTTTGATAAGTTGCAGGGAGCTAGATGCTTTTCAAAGATAGATTTAATGTCGGGGTACCGCCAGGCTAGAGTTGGAGAGAAAGATATTCCCAAGACAGACTTTAGGACCCTATATGGCGACTTAGAGTTCCTTGTCATGTCATTCAGGTTGACGAATGAACCTGCCGTATTTATGGACTTGATGAATACCTTATTCCGGCCATTTTTAGATCTGTTTGTGATAGTCTTTATTGATGATATCCTGGTTTATTCACGTTAAGAGGATGAGCATGCGAACCACCTGTGAGCGGTACTCCAAACCCTCTGTGATAGTAAATTATAGTCTATGCTTTCTAAATGTTAGTTCTGGTTGAAGTCTGTAGCATTCTTGGGGTACATTGTATCCGATGGAGGTATAAAGGTAGACACTCAAAAGATTGAGGCTGTGAAATCCTAGCATAGACCTACTACTCTGACAGAGGTTCGTAGCTTTCTAGGCTTAGCAAGATACTACTGGAGGTTCATAGAAGGTATTTCTTCCCTTTTGGCACCATTAACAAATTTAACGTAGAAAACAACTAAGTTTCAGTGGACAGAGGTTTGCGAGCAGGGTTTCCAAGAGCTTAAGAAGAGGTTGACCTGAGCGCCAGTTCTAGCACTTCTAGATGGTTCAGATGGTTATGCCATGTATTGTGATGACTCAGGTGTCGGGTTAGGATGTGTCTTGATGCAACATGGGAAGGTAACTGCATATGCTTCAAGGCAGTTAAGAAAGCACGAGCAGAAATTATTCGACCCACGACCTCGAGTTAGCTGCGGTTGTCCATGCACTTAAGATATGGCGGCATTATTTATATGGTGTTCATGTTATTGTATTCACAGATCGTAAGATCCTGAAATATATCTTCAAGCAAAAAGAGTTGAATTTGCGACAGAGGCGATGGCTTAAGTTATTGAAAGATTAGAATGTTAAAATTCACTACCATCCAGGGAAAGCTAATGTTGTAGCAGATGCCTTAAGTCGTCGATTCATGGGTAGCTTAGCACATGTAGAGGCCGAGAAAAGACAATTAACTAGAGAAGTTCATCAATTCTCTTTTTTGGGGTTCGGTTAGTAGACTCTGGCAATGGTGGAGTTTACTCCAAAATACTGCAAAATCATCTCTCATAGCTGATGTAAAGGAGAGGTAGTAGACCCAGAGTTGGTCGAGTTGAGAGAGTGAATTCCGCAGCAGAAGAAGCCATTGTTAGAGCTCAAGGGAGATGGGGTTCTCATATATAGGGGTCGTTTGTGTGTTCCACATGTAGTAGGGCTTTGAGACAAGATTAGGTCAGAGGCACATTATTCGTGGTACTCTATCCACTCCGGGTCGAAGAAGATGTGTACTAGTGGAACGATATGAGGAAGAACATTGCTGAGATTGTCGCCTAATGTCCTAGTTGCCAGCAGGTGAAGATAGAGCACCAGAAGCCCGGAAGGCTAATGCAGACTATAGAGATCCCGACATGGAAATGGCAAGCGATAAACTTGGACTTTATCACGGGTTTACCCCGTTATAATTGTAAGCTCGATTCCATATGGGTGATAGTCGATAGGCTCGCGAAGTCAGATCATTTCCTACTAGTAAGATCTGAATATACAACAGAAGATTATGTAAAGCTATATATTAAGGAGATAGTGTGGCTACACGGAGTACCAGTATCTATTATATCTGACCGTAGGGCCTAGTTTACGGCACATTTTTGGAGGTCATTTCAGAGAGGTCTAGGGACTCAGGTGAATCTCTCCACTGACCGATGGACAAGTCGAGCGCACAATTCTGAAGCTCGAGGATATGTTATGAGCATGTGTGTTGGATTTTAAAAGAAATTGGGTTGAACATTTACCTCTTATCGAGTTTTCATATAATAACAGTTACCACTCCAGTATCCATATGGCTTCGCATGAGGCTTTGTATGGGCGCAACTGAAGATCTCCTATAGGGTGGTTTGATGTTGGATAATCTAGGTTACATGGGCCAGACCTAGTTCAGTTGGCCACATATAAAGTAAAGCTTATCTGGGAGCGACTGTTGACAACCTAGAGTCGTCAGAAATCATATTATGACGTGCGGCGACGAGACTTAGAGTTTGGGGTTACTGACTGAGTATTCTTAATGGTTTCACCTAAGAAGGGCGTGATGAGGTTTTTCAAGAAAGGCAAGCTTAGACCACGACATATTATGACTTATAGGATCATTCTGAGGGTGGGCCAAGTAGCTTATGAGTTAGAATTTCCCTCAAAATTACAGTCTATCCATCCGGTTTTTCAGGTATCTATGCTACAAAAGTGCATTGGAGACCCTGCCGGAGTGGTTCCCACAGATAATGTACAGATTATGGAGGACTTGTCATACAAGGAAATTCAGTTTTCCATCCTAGACCGAAATTCACAAGATACGGAATAAGGAGATAGCCTCCGTGAAGGTTTTATGGAGAAGCAAGAAGGTGGAAGAGATGACATGGGAAGCGGAGGAAGAAATGAATTCTAAATATCCCCACCTAATTCAAACTGAAGATATATCTCGAGGTAGGATACCTCAGCTCCGCTCTATTCAGGCTAGTAGGTCGTCAGGTAAACTCTTATTTTTGACTTTCAGAATTTATAATGAACAACCGTATGAGGCCAAGTGTTACTATATGTAGATATTTTCCAGGTGTGGCATGTGAAGTATGTTTTCTGGCTACGTACAGGTTGGTTTTAATCTAGTGTACGGAGGAGAGTCTGGCAAAATTTTCTCAAAGTCTCTATGAATAAACATTCGAGGACGAATGTTTCTGGGGGGAAGGATGTTATATCTAGCATTTTGGTACGTTAATGTTTCATCTTCAGTTAGTTAACGTAGACTCAAGGATAAGATTATAAGAGTTTATGCTATTTATAACAAGCGATAAGTAAGTGACGTGAAAGATAAAAGGTGAATGAATAAAAAATGAGTTTCGTTGAAGGTTGTCGATTTGGGATAAAATACGGTCCGAGCTATAATTCCTGATATTTATGGAGTAGTTTCATACAAAGTACCATATGATCATGATAGTATGATGTATAAAGTGTATTAAAACGAGTAATATTTTAAGTAATTTGAGATAATTCTTAATTATGTGGGTAATTGATTATTTATTTATTTAATGGGAGATTAATCATATAATTATAGATTTGTGCATAATTGTAGGTGTGGAACCGCTCCCCCCCCCCCCACACACGTGGCAGCAAGTGGAGGAATGTTTAATAACTGACTCTTGAAAATAGGAAATCAAATTACGTGGACACGTGGATACTACTCTTAGCCATTTTGAAAACACATAGAAAGGGGGTTTGGATTAGTCATACCTACACTTTGTCTTAAGTGGATATCAAAATTCATTTTTGGAGGAGATTATTGAAATTTCATATGAGACTTTATATAACAACAACAATGGGAGCTCTTGATTAGTAAATGATGTCATACGAAATTGCACTGTGTGATAACAACGGAATTTTGTAATTTCAAGGGAGTACGGTGTAATTTTTCTCAAGAATATTGTACAAATTTTTTCCTACTCCAAGTATGTTAAAGTTAAGTTCTTCCTTAATTTTGTCATGATCTCGTAATTACATGAGTGTGATAACGAGGCATAAAGAAAATTTTAACTGAAGATATGGCATGCAGATATTAAAAAAACAAACGAACAAAGACAGGTAATTGTTACCAAAGGTGTAATTAAGTCGTTGATATGCAACATTTTAATTGAACATAATTCCTGAAATTAGATTTATCATACAAAACCCCCATCATATAATAAAATACTTAACATCCTTCCTTTGCCACTTGAATCTGGAAAGAAAGAAATTCATCACCTGAGGCCTTTGGTGTCAGTGAATTTGGTTTTGTCTCCGTCTAATTTGAAGTTGTTGGTAACAATAAGTTCATACTCCTGAATTTATATATATTATCCTAGTCTAATAAGTTAAATTATTTTTTTTATCGGAATTTTATATTCAGTTGAGTATTATCTCCTTCCAGTCAAGAAAAAAAAAGTTCTCTCTCTAGTAGTAGTAGAGAAAAGAAATACTTTTACTTTGTTTACAAAAGTGTTATGATTACGTGGAACCTTTGATCACATATGTGTTACACTTTAGATCAAATATGTTGTCAAGCATCCACGTCCACCTACTAAGTAGTGCTCAGTGATTATATCTACTTACATGTTGATGAATGCCCACACAATTAAGAATTATTTCAAATTACTTAAAATATTACTCACTTTTAACATACCTTATACATCTTACTATCATGGTGATGTGGTAACTTGTATGGTACTAGTCCATAAATACGGGGTATTATAGTTTGGACAGTATTTTTTCTCAAATGATAACCTTCAATGAGACTCATTTTCTTTGATTCGTTTACCCTCTAACATTTACAATTTACTTATCACTTGTTTGGAAATAGCATAATACTTATAATCTCAAAGTAATCTCATTCCGGAACTTACGTCGATTAACATACGACGAAATTTTAACGTACAAAAATGCGGGATGTAACATCATTTTCTAGATTATATCAATTTACTTACAAAGAAAAAGAACACTAATTGACTTTGAAAAACATTCTAGCACTATGCTCTAAGGCTCTATAAATCTTCTGTCACAAGGCTTTTCAAAAATAGAAGGCATGCTATGGTAAGAAACATTACCTTCTCTTTTCTTTCTTCCATTTCTAGTGTAAGCCTAGCACAACAGTTTCCTCAGCATCAGATTGTGACTCCATATTTTCCATGGAAACAACAAAAACATGTTGTACAATGAAAAACCATCGTGTATGGTTCCAACTTACAAGGGCATGACGCTTGAGACTTTTTTTCAACATCAAAGAAAAAGTATTTCTTTTTCTCAAAGTTAGATTGCTCAAATTCACGAAGAAGGCAATTGAACTTAAAGTTTCTTATAGTGTGTAACTCATATACCCGTTTCCGACTAATTATGATTGAGGCGTGAAGGAGATTGCTCCTGGATAGAAGTAGAAAGTTGGACTTAAAGGTATGTTAAGGCTAAACATTCCTTCATTTTGGCATGATATCGCAACTACATGTGTTTGATAACGAGGCATAAAGAGAAGTTCATACTCCCAAATTTATATACATTATTCTGGTCTCATAAATTACAGTATTCTCCCTTGTCAGGACATTATATTCAGTTGAGTATTTTCTTCTTCCAGTCAAGAAAGAAGAGGTTCTATATATGTATGTATGTATATATACATATATATATATATATATACATATATATATAAATATATATGTACAGTATTACACTATTTTCACCACCATCGAGCTACAATCGATGGGCAGGCCCCTATTGGGCAACCTCAGATCATATTGTAAGTTATATACCGAGCCTACTGTGAACGAGCACCTATGAGCGAGCCCAGTTGGCCGAGATACAGAACCTAGTATGGCCGAGCACCTATGAGCGAGCCTACTATGGCAGAGCAGTTATACATACCGAGCCTTATAAGGTCGGGCAACTATTTTACTTACTATATTGAGAGAGTTGAGTCAGTATCAACAGGTAAGCATATCGTCATATTATCTTTGACTCCCAGTTACTTTCAGTTATTATATTATCAGTTCAGTTTTAGCTTTTAGTTATTTTATTACGTTACATACTCGGTGCATTATTTCTTATTGACGCCCCTTTCTATGGGGATGCTGCATTTCATCATGCAGGTATAGGCAATCAATTTGACGAGCCCTCATAGTAGACGAGGTTAACATTCAGTGAAGGATCGGTAAGAGTCCACCTCATTCGGAGCGCAGTCGAGTCTTTGAGTCATCGTGTCAGTATTTTGCTACAGAGTTACGGGTAGGCTGGTACCCTATCACATTTGATGTCCAATACTCTTAGAAGCTTTGTAGACAGAGGTTCATTTTGTACAGTATGTCAGAGGACTTGACGGCTAATATGTATTCATGTTTTAAGAAAGATGGTTCATTGATATAGTGCTTTCCCACTTCTAGTTATACATTACAAGTTGTGGACATGTTGGCCCAGTTACCAATGATAGTACGATAAGAAAGATATGTTACGTTGGTACTCGATTGAGTAAGACGTCGGGTTCCCGTCGCAGCCCTTCGGTTTGGGTTGTGAGAAAAATGGTATTAGAGCCAGGTTTCAATCCTGGGACCTGTTGGTTATAGGCCCACCTACTACCAAATACTCATCTAATATCTATTCCTCCATATAGAATGGCCCCCACAGAGTTGAAAGAATTGAAGAAACAATTAAAGGACTTGTTTTAAAAAGGCTTTATCATACCCAGTACATCACCGTGGGGTGCACCTGTCTTATTTGTGAGAAAGAAAGATGGTTCCTTACATATGTGTGTTTATTATAGACACTTGAATAAGGTGACTATCAAGAATAAGTACCTGCTCCCGAAGATTGATGATTTATTTGATAATTTTCAAGGTGCCAAGTGTTTCTCAAAGATACACTTCAGGTCCGGGTACCATCAGGTAAGGGTTAAGGAGAAATATATTCCGAAAACAACATACAGGACCAGATACGGGCACTTTGAGTTTCGTGTTTTGTCATTCGATTTGATCAATGCCCCGAAAGTATTCATGTATTTGATGAACCGTGTGTTCAGAACCTTTTTAGATTTGCTCGTAATTGTATTTATTGACGATATATTTGTGTATTCTTGTTCAGCGGCTGAGCATGCAGATCAATTGCGTAGTATCCTCAGAGTTCTACAAAAAGGGAAGTTGTATGCTAAATTCTCTAAATGTCAATTCTGGTTGAACTCTGTAGCTTTTCTTGGGCATATCATTTCGGGTGAAGGTATCCCGGTTGATACACAAAAGATTGAGGCAGTAAAGACTTGGCCTAGACCCACTAAAACGACGAAGGTTCGTAGCTTTCTCGGTTTGGCAAGTTATTACAGGAGATTTGTAGAGGTATTTTATTCCCTTTCAGCATCTTTGATAAAGTTAACTCATTAGGGAGCAAAGTTTCAATGGCATGATGCCTGCGAACGGAGTTTTTAGGCATTGAAGGACAGATTAACTTGAGCACCGGTTCTAACGCTCCCAGAAGGGACCGATGGTTGTGTTATCAATTATGATGCCTCGAGCGTTGGGTTGGGATTTGTACTGATGCAACATGGTAAGGTTGTAGCTTATGCTTCTAGAAAATTAAGAGAGCATGAGAAGAATTACCCGACACATAGTTTAGAGTTAGCAGCAGTGATTCATGCACTAAAGATGTGGAGGCACTACTTGTATGGCATTCATGTTGATATCTATACAGATCATAAGAGTCTCCAGTATATATTCAAGCAAAAGTAATTGAATTTACGTCAAAAGAGATGGTTGGAGCTACTTAAAGATTATGATGTTGATATCTTATACCATCCGGGGAAGGGGAACGTGGTAGTTGATGCCCTCAGCTGTAGATCTATGGGTAGCTTGTCATATTTACAGCCAGAGAAGAGGGGAATAGCCCATGAGATTCATCAACTAGCTAGTCTTGGAGTTCAGTTACTGGACTCGGGTGATATAGGAATTACTATTCAGGATACGGCAACATCCTCTTTAGTAACTGAAGTGAAGGAACGCCAGTACGAGGATCCTATGTTAGCTCATTATAGATATGCCATCCCTCAGAAGGATAAGACACCGTTTGAAATTACAGAATATGGAGTCCTCAAATATCAGGGACGATTATGTGTCCCTAATGTTGCCGGGTTGTGTCGACAGTTTATGGGAGAAACTCTCTATTCTCGTTATTCTATCCATCCTGGAGCGACAAAGATGTATCATGATATCAGGGAACTATATTGGTGGGACAGAATGAAAAAGGATATAGTGGAGTTTTTTGCTTAATTCCCTAACTGTCAGCAGGTTAATATTGAGCATCGAAAATCCGGTGGATTATTGCAAGCTATGGAGATTCCGACTTGGAAATTGGCAGTAATGAATATATATTTCATCGTAGGCTTACCTCGTACCAAGCGTAAGTTCGTTAGGACTATATATTCCGCAGATAATTATGCAAGGTGTTATATTAAGGAGATAGTACGACTGCGTGGTTTCCCTTTATCTATTATCTCGGATAGAGGAGATCAATTTACAGCTAACTTCTGGAGGTCCTTCCAAAAAGGATTGGGGACTCAGGTAAGTCGTAGTACAATATTTCATCCCCAGACAGATGGACAGACTGAGTGTACTATTGAGACACTTGAGGATATGTTACGGGCTTTTGTGATAGACTTCAAGGGTAGCTGGGATGATCATTCGCTTCTTATTGAGTTCGTATATAATAATAGCTACCATTCCAGTATTCAGATGGCTCCATACAAAGCTTTTTACGGACGGAAGTGTAGGTTGCCTATAGGGTGGTTCAATGATGGGGAAACTACATTAGTAGGACTAGAATTGGTACAAAAGGCAATCGAGAAAGTTAAGCTTGTACATGAAAGGCTATTAGCAGCTCAAGGCCGTCAGAAATCTTATGCGGATAATCGACGGCGGCACTTGGAGTTTTAGGTTGACTACTGGGTATCCTAATGGTATCACCGACAAAAGGTGTCATGAGGTTCGTTAAGAAAGAAAAACATAGCCCTCGGTACATTGGACCACATAGGATCATATGCAAGGTAGGATAGGTAGCATATGAGTTAGACTTGCCTTCGGAATTGGAGTCTGTACATCCAGTATTTCATGTGTCTGTGCTCCATAAATGTATCGGAGATCCTTCCAGAATCTTGTCAGTTGAAGATGTCCACGTCACATAACAATTATCATATGAGGAAACTTTGATTGCTATACTAGATAGACAGGTTCAGAGATTAAGGACTAAAGACTAAGCTTAGGTGAAAGCACGTCGGAGAAACAACAATTTGGAAGAAATGACTTGGGAGGCCAAATAAGACATGAAGTCTAGATATATTCACTTATTTCCTCTTCCAGAGAATGTTCTGTCTGAGACATCACAACCTTAAGGTACGTGTATGGATTCTTATGTTAGTGATTGTCATTGGTCGTGTGAGGCCATCTACGTTATTGATGATTGTAGTCGTATGTGACATTGAATTATTGAGTTTCTACAGGAAGACTAAGTAGTAGTATTGTTACAAAGGCGACTCTGCCAAAGTTTATATATATCCCGGGGAGTTAATCATTCGAGGACAAATGTTTCTAGGAGGGAAAGATGTTACATCTCGCGTTTTCGTACATTAAAGTTTCATCTTCAGTTAATCGACGTAGACTCTGGGATGAGATTATCTTGAGGTTATACGCATTTATGCTATTTATTACAAGCGATAAGTATGTGTCGTAAAGGATAAAGGCTAAACGAATCAAAGAAAATGAGTTTCGTTGAAGGTTGTCGAATTTGGATAAAATACGGTCCGAGCCATAATACTCGGTATTTGTGGACTGGTACCGTACAAGGTACCCCAACACTATGATAGTCGGTGTTACACCCCATGTTTTGGTACGTGAAACTATGCGATATGTAAATTGATGGAATCTCAGAAATGAGATGTTACTTCCCGCATTTTCGTACGTTAAAAGTTCGTCGTAAATCAATCGACTTAAGCTCGGGAATGAGATTATTTTGAGGTTATAAGTATTATGCTATTTCAAACAAGTGATCATTAAATTTGTGAAGGTGAGAGGGTAAGCGAATCGAAGAAAATGAATTTCGTCGAAGTTTAAAATTTTGGGATAAAATACGATACGAGCTATAATACCTGATATCTATGGACTAATACCATACAAGCTACCACATGGCCTTGTTAGTAAGGTACATAAAGTGTGTTAGAAGTGAGTAGTATTTTAAGTAATTTGAGATAATTCTTAATTATGTGGATAATTGGATAATTATTGATTGGAGTGGGAGATTAGCTAATTAATCAATATTTCTGGATAAGCCTAATAAACTAAACGTGGAAGCCAAGGACGTTAAATGAACATGACTCTTAGGTTCATATAATAAGGTGTCACACTTAGAGAATAATGTTGCTAAATCATCAAAAGGTGGGGCCCACTCTCTTTGGTAAAGACATCAACATAAGTCATTTAAGGGTATGCTTATGCCCCTAAAAGTAATGAAAGAAAGCTTCATCAAGTATCATCCAAATTTTGGAATGGAACGTGATTTATTCAGCAAGAAAAGTCATACAAATTATGATCAATTTACAAAAATGATGATGTTTTACATCTACCAAGTAATGATCTTCAACAAAGTAATTCATGCGAAGTTATACAACGTAATAGTAACAGGGATTTGAAATTCTAAGGGAGCCCAGTATAATCTTTCTCAAGGATATCCTAAGAGTTTTTTCTTACTTCGATCCGTCATCACGTGTTTGATCACAAAAGACATATTGTAGAGGGATTGTCAAGGAAATCGACTCAGGTATGTGAATTCTATCCCTTGTTCTTTTTAACATGATCCAAATAATTCAAATGAAACGAGCAAAATACGTAACATTCATAAATGACTCTATTCACAAATACTAGGGGTGTCTATATTCTTGATTCCCTATGTAAATTATTATTATATCTTTTGTTCATGGGTCTCAGAAAAATATGTATTTGATAAAGTTTATCCGAAAGTCATATTGATTTTTATGACATTCCGAGAAATCTTATTAACGTATTTCTTATGCATTTCGTGCATTTATACATGTGAATTGACCCAGGACATGATGGAATTATATACGTGTATATTATATGTATATGGGATATGGAAAAAGGTTAGGACGTTATATACGCACCACCACCTGATCAGCTGGTATACGTTGATGATTTGCCCACAATGGCCAAGATGATATGATGGGATGCCCCCAGAGGCTTGATGATGTTATGAACACATATACCTATGCATGGTATGAAATTTATACGTATATGCATGACATTATAAATATGAAATGATTTATAGATCTATTTAGACATACATGTTGAGTCTTTTACTCCATGTTTCTCTCATTTCTATTATTTACTGACTTTCTTTACGTACATGCTCAGTACATTATTTGTACTGACGTCCCTTTATCGGTCGACGTTGCGCTTCACGCCCGCCGGTCCCGATAGACAGGCTAAGAGTCCTCCAGGTAGGCTATCAGCTCACCGGAAGGTGTTGTTGCCCTCCATTTGCTCCGGAGTTGCTTATTTGGTCAGTATGATTTAGACGTGTATTGTTTGGTATGGAGGGTCTCTACCTGACCTTTATGAAAATTATGTATTCTTAGAGTCTTGTAGACAAACGTCATGTACGTAACAGATTGTATGGCCTTGTCGACCTATGTTCAGTGTACGAGTGGTTATTTTGGTCTTATAGGCCTATATGTCTTATGTATAAGATTGTATTACATGTTGTATTCTACTTATCTCATGCCAGCCTCTCCGGCTCAGTTATCTATGATAGTATGATACGAAAACATACGTTATGTTGGTACTCAGTTGAGTAAGGAACCGAGTGCCCGTCGCAGCGCATCGGTTTGGGTTGTGACAAAAGGGATATCACAGCAGTTCTTTCCTAAGGAGTCTACAAGCTGTGTCTAGTAGAGTCTTGTTTATGGGTGTGTTGTGCACCATACTTATAAGCGGGTGGCTACAAGGCATTTAGGACATTCACTCTTTCTTCTTACTCTAGATTGTGTGGTAGAGCTCAGTGTAATATCTTATTCACAGTACGGCGATGCCTACATCCAGAAAGACAGTTGGTAAGGGATATGTAAGGCCCCGAAAAATTTCACTATGCAATTAAGGTTTTGTGGTGTCAAGGTAGGCTAATGCATTCTATTTTCGGAGTTTTGGGTTGAACAATGCGCTGGGGAGTTGAAATTTTTCGTCATGGCTAGACCAGGCTTTAGGTTGGCGAGGCAGGCTTTAGGCTGGCGAGGTAGGCTTAGGCTGGTGACGCTAGGTCTATAGCCCGGTCCGGAAATTTTTGATTATAAATTCTTCTATCTTTATAGCCTGACCCAACTTCGTTAAATACACACAATGGGTAATTTTTTAGCAAAACATCAGATGTTTTAGAGTGGGAGCGAACCCTAGATTGAGGAAGTGATCTGCATTAAAGAATTCTTCAATTCTTACACAAATTTTTGAAGATTAACAAGGAAAACACACTAGATCTTCATCCTTGAGGTAAGATTCTACACCCTAACCCCTAATTTCGAATTTTAAAAAGATGGGTAATTATCAAGAAAGTTTGTGGGTATTGGAGTTGTTATTTTGCTTCGATGTGTTATCAACATGAGTAGGAACATTGTTGAGCTAAAAACGTTTAAGGATGGGTTCAAGGTTGATGAAATCCTCTATAAAAGGACCTTAAAGACTTAATGCACACCTAGTTTTTGATGGGACGCTCAAACAAGCTAAGACTATGAGTATTTTCCTAATTCGTGTTCAATTTTGTTATATCTCGAAATAGATACACGATTCGTGTTCAATTTTGTAATCATTAATCTTGATTGATGAAGGAAATAACATTTCAAACGTATTTGTGTTCTAAGACCTTATGTGCCATATGCATTCAAGTGCTTCCATGATGCTATGTTGTTACTGTGTGAAGTATTGATGTTATGGAAAACATGTTAAATTGCAAAGGAATGTGACTGTCTCTATAGGCCCATGATTCGTGTTTGCTCTCATGTGTACTTGATGTTTTGAACCGAATGACTTCTTGATGAAATTGATATTGATGTGAAATATCTGGAAATGAATTAAATGATGAAATGGGGCCTAGTGTCGGGTATGAATTAATGAATGTGGTCAATAGCATTGGAAGACTTGAAATATATGTGCGCAATGAGAAATGAGATGATTGATGAAAATATAAATGTCTGGAGTAAGACGGCCTAGCCGATCGAGCCGTGATCGGACACCATGCCGCACACATGGTGGTTTTGTGTTGTGTTATGAATCAAATTAAAATTGAAACAGAAATTGGTATGGTGGAAACATTTCTCCAAGGGAGACGACCTAGACGATCGGGTCGTGATCGGACTCCGTATAAAAGTACAGTGCTGATATGAGTAATGAGATATTAATGCTAGTGATGGCAAAGCTAAAGTTAAAAATGACTCTCTTGCAAGCTTGTGTGATTCCTTAATTGACGTTGTGATGGTGCTTATGTTTCTCATTGAATTCTTGAATTCTTCTTATTGCATTATTGATCTTTCTAAGGAGATGTGTGTTACTTATGTATGTTGATAATCGTTAGGTTTCACTTAGGTATTTCGATGTTATTGATTGTGACTGGATTGTTTATATGGATGTCCTTTTCTTGTATGATTATTCTATTTTGAAAGATGATTTTTAGCTTTACATACTAGTATTATTTGACAATACTAATGTCCTTTTTGCTGGGGGCGCTACATCTTTAAATGGATGTATGTTGTTCTATAGCAGGCATTGTTGGTTTCAGTTAGTGGCGCATCTTCTTTTCAGCCGACTTGGTGAGGCCCACTTAATTTCGGGGTCCTGTGTCATTTATTTTTCATGTACTCTATATTTTGAGGTATTGCCAGAGCCTTGTTGCTGACATTTCCACATTACTCTTCAGTTGTATTTAGAGGCTCCGTATATAGGTTGTGGGTGGTATTTGATATAGGAAATTCAATTAGAAATATTGGTATTTGGCATGTATATTTTTCATCATATCTATAAAAATTGTAATAATTTGGATATTATGGTTGAAACTGCTAATGGAAACAAAATGGAAGTTGTTAATGAAATATTTATAAACTATGATTAATGGAGTACATCTCCTTTTTATTCAAAAGTGAATTTGGGTAGAATGAAATCGAACACGGTTGCTCAGCTGGGTTTATTGGTTGAGCGTCGGTCGCGCTCCTCGGTTTTGGGGCGTCACAAACTTGGTATCAGAGCCTAAGGTTTTAAAGTATTCTAGGATGTCTCGGAGCCGTGTCTAGTACAGTCCTTCTTATCGGTGTGTTGTCGACCACATCTATAAGTTGGAGGCTTTTTGGAGATTTAGGAATTCCACCCTTCTTTGATACTCCAGATCGTGCGGTAGATCCCAAGATAGGGAGCTGATTTCCTCGCTATGTCTTATTCTCAAGCTGAGTAATCTTGATGCCATAATCCACGAGTTTGAAGCAGTAAGGAGGGAATGACCCTACCATTGAATCTGAGGGATATTGCCGAAGAGTTAGTTAGGAGAATGTATCGAGACATGGAGGGATTGGTAGAACTTGTTGCTAATGGGAGTACCCTTGTTCCTATTTATGTCACTGCACCACCAGACCATGTAGTATATTAGTATGTTGTTACCAACGTACCTTAAGGATGTGGAGTCGAGGGGCATCGATTAAGTTATTGCCTATCAACCTAAAGTCACCAAGTAAGTCACTCCTTAGTACATCATTAGGAAACACAAAAATTTTACTTGTTGTATATGTACATTCATATTGAAGAATTCGTATAAACATGGTCTTAACAAGATGTTGAATAAAAAAAACATTTTATGCACAAACTCTTTGAACGAGACGCATTATTCGTGAATCCACTCTATCACAAATTCTTTTATTTACATCCTCTTGTGGAATTAATTTATATAATCATGTCCTTGAATTGAGTTATAACTCTAGCATTAATACTTCCCTCTTTCCTTCCAAAATTCTCAACAAGGGTTTATACCCGATGAATTACTTATAGAATATTTTAGTTAAATGAACAATATCTGCTCGTTTGTGCTTATACATGCACCGTCGTAAAGTTTACCTATGTGGTGTCAAGTTCCATGTAAATCATCTCAATGTAATGATCCTTCTCGAGTCACTCTTTTTCTCATGGGTGTATATGGCTTCGATGGTTTGAACATTCCCGCTACTTTTATGCGAGTATCAACACGAAACCTTCTCACTGTCTAGTAACATAAGAGCATATCTTAACACCTATCATATGAGTGCATGTCAATCGAAATGGTCATTGTGTGAATAAAGTCTCTCTAATATTTGATATCCTCACATCTCTGTCCTAGGAATGTCTTGTGTCACCATCTTAGTATAACTTTCGTGCCCACTTGGTACATCCCGCAGTAAGTAACTCACCTTGTTCCTAGCATTGTGTTTTCCCGTGACGAGGTCTTGTATTGCAGTTTGGGAGTTAATATAGCAGAAGCATGCCCAGCTCATAACAAATGTTTATTTTCTCTTTATACCTCCGCAACATGTGTTAACTGTGTTCCTTAATTAGTGAACTCATTATGCTAGTTTCCCAACACTTGTTCGATAACTATAAGGGAACTTTTTCTTCTATGTGTCACTAAACACTTCCTTCTAAAGACCCTTAATAGGCTCTCCGTCAAGACCAAATGCACCTTTGGGGGTTATCATAACACAATGCCTACTTATCATGTTTTCCTGTCTTTTATTAGCATCTAGGTACTTCTCAAGTCAAAATCTATGGAGATCATTATGAATATACGCAAACCTCCCATGATTATTTTATACTGTCTCATAGGGTTCTATTGTCTTGACACACTCGTCTTCTAGAATCATTGACTATGTCCTTGTCATGTGCGGGGAGTTTTGCTATCCTTGGAGTTCCACCTCCCTGGGTGGATACGAGTTTTATTTGTTTTTCTCCCCGGAGCATCATGTTAACCATTAGAACCCCTATAGACAATACCTGATTTCGTCCCAATATTAAGATGTCCTAGCTATGTGGTTTCACTCGTAAAAGGTAGAGATTAGATGCTTTCAGATTTTTGCACATATCATGAGCATATTGATTTGGAAGACAAGTTGTCGTATTATTAGTTATCCCATATAGGATCAATTGCCGTGAATGGTTAAGCTGTTTGAATTTGGATAATCTCATATGTGTTTGACTTCTTTTTCATCCTCGTGGTCTTGTGGCATAGCTTCCTTGAGCCAGTTAATGTTAAGAGTGTAATTCAACTTCATGTATTTCTTTTGAAATCTCTATCACATCCATGTTGTAAGAATCTTACCATTTGGAGCTAAACTGACCTTCCTTACACTCAAGGAGGCAACCAGTGTAACATACTTGACAACTTCTCCTTAAAGCTTAGTATTGTCGGGAATGGCATATATGGAAAGAAACAATTGTTACTATCCCTTGCATAACTCGTCACTTCCCAAGAATAACTGATGCTAGCGTCTTCATCCTCCCGACCATGACTCCCATGTATCTCATGTCTAGAAAGGCCCACTTCTTTTAGATCTCAGGATCACGTACATATTTCCCACCTTATCAATGTGTGCTAGTTACCTCTATGCTTCATTTGTCTAATGATTGATGCCGTCACAATGATTAACTATTAAGCATTGTTAGTAGTAATCCTCGCGTCTCTTAGCATATAACCTCGTGAAGTACTCTGCTCAACACATTAATGGATCTCTGAATAATTCCAGGCCAATCTTTGTTCCTCATTGCATTAAATCTATTAGGTATTGAAGGTTCAAACATGTGAAAGAGGAAGCATCACCCCGTGATCACATATTCGATAGGTAATTTTATGGCCAATTTATGATAGCACATCTCAGAGTAATTTTTGAAGATCGTCAAAGGTTTAGTATGGGTGGTCGCGTAGAGATTTAGAATTTAGGAGGGTGAACAGGTCATTCTCAATATTTCCCCCCCAGAGATGTTATGTGAATTAGTAATGAAGGTGAAATAAGTGTAGTTCACATTAGGCCACATTATGAGTACGATGTCTTCCCACCGTTGTTCCCTATGTACCATGTATTTTCATGTGCATGTGTCTAGGAAGATAGTTGGAGATACTTTGTGTATAATTCCCGTAGAACTATTGAAAGTAAAGTTAATGGATAGTTAGCTTATGCGAGGTATCTATTTGTCATCCTTGTTAGGTAAGTTTGGGAGTTGAGATTGTTCCCGTGAATGTGTGATGGCGAAGTCTCTAAGTCTAAGAGGCCAACTTCAAGGATGAAAGTGTCGTGGAAAGAAAATATTTTCTCTTGATTGTATAACAATTGCTTTTGATTTAAAAGATACCTTCTAGGTGTTATGTTTTAAAAAATGTGCAGTCCATGTCCGAGTATCATTATGATAATGTAGTGCTTGTAATGTTGAGATTAGTGTTATTGATATATACATTGTGGTGCTTTATCGAGTTGTGGATGTGTTGTTAGGATAGTTTTGGTGGTTCTCTGTCAGGTGGATAGGCCTAGTTACAAAGGAGACGCTGCCGAAATTTCTGAAAAATTTGGGAGTTAGTCAAAATTTAGAGACTTGAGGTAGCTAAGAAAAGAGATATACTACGTTAAGTGTTTGGGGCAGACTCTACTTCTCATTCGAGGAGGAATGATCCTAAGCAGGGAGAATGTAAGGCCCCAAAAAAATTCACTATGTAATCTAAGGTTTTGTGGTGTCAAGGTAGGCTAATGCATTGTATTTTCGGAGCTTTAGTTTGAACAATGCGCTGGGGAGTTGAAACTTTTCGGGGCCTTACATGGCTATACCAGGCTTTAGCCAGGGTAAATCCAGGCATGACCAGGGTGTAGGCTGGCAAGGCCAAGGTAAAGCAAGGCTGGACCATGCTTTAGGCTAGCGACGCCAAGTCTATAGCCCGATCCGAAAATTTTGGATTATCCATTCTTCTATCTTTATAACCCGACCCAACTTCGTTAAATACACGCAATGGGTCATTTTTTAGCAAAACATCTTATGTTTTAGAGTGAGAGAGGGAGCCGTAGAGTGAGGAAGTGATCTTCATTAAAGAATTCTTCAATTCTTACACAAATCTTTGAAGATTAACAAGGAAAACACACTAGATCTTCATCTTTGAGGTAATATTCTACACCCTAACCCTTAATTTCGAATTTCAGCTAAAGATGGGTAACTATCAAGAATGTTTGTAGGTATTGGAGTTGTTATTTTGCTTGCATGTGTTATCACCGAGTGTAGGAACACTGCTGAGCTGAAAATGTTTAAGATATTGGTCGAAGGTTGATGAAATCCTCTGTAAAAGGACCTTAAAGACTTAATGAACACCTAGTGTTTTATGGGGCGCTCAAACGAGCTAAGACTATGAATATTTTCCTAATTTGTGTTCATTTTTTTTATATCTCGAAATAAATTGGGGATTACTAGGATTTCCGGAACGTTGTAGTAATTTAAGGAAAATCTCAAGCAAGGTATGTTGGCTAAACTTTATCTCTCAGAATTGAATTCCATATTGTTTCCGCAAGTTTAAGTATTACCGGCCCCAAATCCCAAACCTCTTCGTTCTGGGTTACCCCTCTAAACTCATAAACATTCTTTCGAACGAGCCTTATATTGAGTAATAGATGTTTAAAGTAAGGATTACTTATTAATGACATAGTCTCGAGTGGTAATTTTAATGAAAACTGGTATACTAATTAGGTGAAGAAGACTAGATGTGCTCAATATTCCTACTTGCGAGTATGTGTATTAAATGCCTTGATTGAGTGTGCTTAGTCGATGATAAACAATAAAGATACTTGAAAACGAATTAAATAAACTGGGAAAATAGAGTGTGGATAACATATATACTTGCACCTAGCGAGGCCTATGAAATGAGAAAATATATATATATGATATAGATTATGAGACGAGCCTCGACTTAACTATTTAAGATAATTTCTACAAGTGTAATTTTACTTAAAGCTCTTTGAGGTATGCATGGCTAAAATCCCCTCTTCTTAGAAATCAAACTTCTATGGTGCTCCCTTATAAATTGTGTAAGCCTTAATCTTGATTGATGAAGGAAATAAAATTTCCAATGTATTTGTGTTGTAAGACCTTATGTGCCATATGCATTCAAGTGCTTCCATGATTCTATGTTGTTACTTGATGAAGTACCATTATGAAATAGGGCCTAATACCGGGTATGAATTAACGAATGTGGCCACTAGCATTGGAAAACTTGAAATATATGTGCGCAATGAGAAATGAGATGATTGATGAAAATATAAATGTATAGAGTAAAGGCGGCCTAGCCGATCGGGCCGTAATCGGACTCCATGTAGCACCCATGGTGGTTTTGTGTTGTGTTATGAATAGAATTGAAATTGAAAAAGAAATTGGTATTGTAGAAACATTTCTCCAAGGGAGACGACTTAGCCGATCGGGTCGTGATCGGACTCCGTATAAAAGTACGTTGGTGATATGAGTAATGAGATGTTAATACTAGTGATTGCAAAGCTAAAGTTAAAAATGATTCTCTTGCAAGCTTGTGTGATTCCTTAATTGACTTTGTGATGGTGCTTATGTTTCTCATTGAATTTTTGAATTCTTCTTATTGCATTATTGATCTTTCTAGGGAGATGTGTGTTACTTCCGTATGTTGACAATCATTAGGTTTCACTTGGGCATTTCGATCTTATTGATTGTGACTGGATTATTTATATGGCTTTCGTTTTCTTGTATGATTATTCTATTTTGAAAGATGACTTTTAGCTTTACATAATAGTATTATTCAACAGTACTAACGTCCATTTTGCCGAGGGTGCTACATCTTTAAATGGATGTACTTGGTTCCACAGTAGGCATTGTTGGTTGCAGTTAGTGGCGCATATTATTTTCAGCCAACTTGGTGAGGCCCACTTCATTTCGGGGTCCTGTGTCATTTATTTTTCATGTACTTTGTATGAGGTATAGCCGGAGCCTCGCTGCCGGCATTTCCACATTACTCTTTAGCTGTATTTAGAGGCTCCGTAGACAGGTTGTGGGTGGTGTTTGATATAGGAAATTAAATTAGAAATATTGGTATTTGGGATGAATGATTTTCATCATATCAATAAAAATTGTAATAATTTTGATATTATGGTTGAAACTGCTAATGGAAACAAAATGGAAGTTGTTAATGAAATATTTATAAAGTATGATTAAGTGAATACATCTCCTCTTTATTAAAAAATCAATTTGCGTAGATTGAAATCTAACAAGATTGCTCAGTCGGGTTTACTCGGTTGAGCGCCGGGCGCTTCTCGATTTTGGGGAATGACAGGATTGCGTATGGCTGTGAAACAGTTGAGTCAGAGGAACTCGATTTTGCAAGATGCTTATGATGGATAAATGTAAGGTCTCGAGCAGAACATGTATGTACTAAGACATGTAAAGATTATTGATAAGGATATCTAAGGAGAGAATGTCTATCCACTATTACAGTAAAAAGGAATAAGAGAATCGGAAGGTAGACACAAGTTTCAGCAAGTAAAAGAAGCAAGGTGAAAAAGGGTACGAGCTACCCAACTATTGAAGATTAAAATTATTTACAATTTAAGCAGAGAAATATAAGCATTTTGAGTTACCTTCAATTGTAATAGAGGTATGTACAATTAGCCACACCCATCTCATTTTTTCCCTATGGAAGCTAACAGAAGTAGTATAAGAGAAGGACGGATATCATGATCCGACTAGAGTTAGAGTAATCCAAACTGGTAGAAGAATTGTTTCTGTCCGTTGACATTTCTGAAGGATATTGCAAATGTGCAAATAGATATCCTTGTGACACACCTAGATGATTCACTCTAAAATGGTACAGCTAAATATGAGTACTACAAAGATAGCCACTGGAAGATTTGAAGGGATAATAGTGTGGCTCACGCCCCTATATAACAATGGTAGATCAAAAAAATGACAGTATTACAGAGTCTATAGTCAAGGGAAGGAAAAGACGAGAGGTGACAGGCCTTGAGACAAAAAAAAGAGTATAGGCCATAAAGTCATATCCTCATTTCGAGAAATAAGTGCATGACTCTAACGTGATTATCAGAAGGAAAACATAGATCCCAAAGTAATAGAAATCAGTATGGATTGGTGAACAAGATAAATTAACATGAATTTGGGACTGAATGATTTAATAATGGTCAGCATTATGAGAATTTATTGCGTTCCGGCGATAATAGAATGGACAAAAGAAGAAGATTCATGAGAAATTCAAAAATGGTCATTCAGGAAGACGCTTCCCTAAAGAAAGCATATGTGAGCAAAGTTAAGTTTAAGGGACTGTATGTTCCAGTTATTCTAGGTGTCACCGTCGTGAGTACGAAAATTTGTTATCCTTGGTACAGAAGGATCACCACAACGCAAGTAAGGGTCATCGACGATGTGAGAAGACGCCAAAGATAAATAGGTAACACATCTATAGGTAGATCGTCGTAGCACTAAATCTTAGTACTTCTATAAAGGGGGGAATTATGGAATGGTAAAGGAATAATGCAATAAAAATGAGAAGGGGATGAGATTGAACTTATTCAAATCCTATAGATATGTTACGATTCAAGAACATTATGCAAGAATGATGTCAAGGAAAGGAAGTCAAGGTTTATGCCCGGGATGTTATTGATAAGTAAGGAGCCAGTGCAAGATGTAAGTTAAGGAAAGGAAATAACCAACTCAGCGAGAAGTGCTTAATTGGAATAAGTTTCGGGTAGTATAAGTTCTCAATAGGAACACCCATGAGTTTAGGTATCTAAATAAAAAATTGTGCCAACTTTAAGTGTCTCTGTATGTATTCAACCTTATTTGCACTGACGTCCCTTTGTCGGGGCATGTTGTGTTTCATGCCCGTAGGTCCCGATAGACACGTCAAGAGTCCTCCAAGTAGGCTATCAACTCAGTGGAAGGTGTTGGTGCGCTCCATTCGCTACGGAGTTGCTTGTTTGGTTGGTATGATTTATATGTTTATTGTTTGGTATGGCGGGGCTTTGTCCCGACCTATATTACAATTATGTATTCTTAGAGGCTTGTAGACAGACGTCATGTACGTAAAAGATTGTATGGCCGTGTCGGCCTATGTTCAGTGTACGAGAGTGGTTCTTTTGGTCTTATAAGCCTGTATGTCTTATGCATAAGTTGGTATTACATGTTGTATTCTACTTATCACATGGCAGCCTCTCTGGCTCAGTTATCTATGATAGTATGATACGAAAGAATACGTTATGTTGGTACTCAGTTGAGTAAGGTACCGGGTGCCCGTCGCGGCCCATCGGTTTGGGTCGTGACAGTAGGGTACGTAAAGTGTATTAAAACTGGGTAGTATTTTTATTAATTTGAGATAATTCTTAATTATGTGGATTACTGGTTAATGGGGGAATTAACAAGTTAACTAAAATTAGTGGGTAATTAACTAATAACCTTGGGATAAGACTTAACCCCCCCCTCCCAATCGTGGCAATCATCCCTTACCTATCAAATGACTATTAATAAAGGTGAAAAGATGTCACATATTAAGGAAGAAAAGTGACACCATGCTTGACGTGTGGGGCCTACCTATGAGTTAAGGATAACATTCCTAATTCAAATCACTTTCTAATCTCTTAAGAAAGTTTCAGCCAAGAACATAGCAACGTTAATTCAAATCACCTTCTAATCTCTCAAGAGTGTTTTAGCCAAGGAACATAGCAACGTTATTGAGAAAGAGTTTTAGCCAAGATTATGTTTGCATAGAAACGTTATTGCTTCGAGCATTTCATATGCATTTTTCCCTACTCTGATCTTTCCATCACACGTTTTGTGGAACGTGTGTTAGAGCGATTGTCAAGAAAATCGGCTCAAGTATGTTAAAGCTATCCCTTATTTCTTTTTGGCATGATCTATACGACACAAACGTAACGAGCAAATGCACAACTTATATAAATGACTCTATTCATAGAAGTATTAGAGATTCTTATGTTCTTGAATTACCATATATCTTATTATTCTATCGTCTATTCATAGGTCTCAGAAAATACATAAGTTCATAAAGTTTGTTTCATGATATTAATCACATATATAATGGTCTTATGACATTTCGAGAGATTTTATTGATGTACTTCACATGCATTGCATTCATTCACATTGACCCATGACCACACGACATTATATACACGTATATATATATATATATATATATATATATATATATATTATATGTATATGGGATATGGGAAAAGATTACGGTGTTATATACGCAACACCACCTGATCAGGTTGTATAGGTTGTTGATTTTGCCCACTGTGGCCGAGATGATATGATAGGATGCCCTTAGAGGCCTGATGATGTTATGTACACCTGTAGCTATGCATGACACGACATTATATGCACGTGCATGACAGTATAAATGTTTTAGGATTTACAAAGTTAATTGGACTTACATGCGAAATCCTTTATTCCATGTTTCATTTATGTCTTTTATGTACTGATTTTCATGCCTTACATACTCAGTACATTATTCGTACGGATGCCCTATTTCTCGGGGCCTATGTTTCATGCGCGCAGGTACAGATAGACGAGCTGACAGTCCCTCTCTTTAGGATCCTTTATTAGTGAGAGTTGGTGTGCTCCATTTGACCCGGAGTCGCTTTTGACCTTGGTACGATATGTTTGTAAGCATATATGGGTATGACGGGGCCTAGTTTCGTTCTTGTACAGTTGTATATTTTAATAGAGGTCTATAGACAGTTATGTACAGCTGGATAGTACGTGGAATTGTCGGCTTCCAGTTTTGAGTATATTGTTGTCTATAGCAGGCTTGCCGGCTCGCTGCATTGTATTCTGCAGTATATGTACATATGTCTTTTTGACAGGTTTCCCTCATGTATGTTATTCATTTTTATATCTTAGACGCATACTTAAGGATGTTCGACATGTAGAACTCAGGTACCCGTTGCGGGCAATCAGTTTGGGATCCAAGTGCCATTCTATACGGAAAGATGGATATTGCTTGAGTTCCAGGAACAAAATCGAATCAAAAATCAACCTCTCACTCTGGAGGAATACCTGGGAGTTCATCTAGAAATACATCTACGAACTCTTTGACTACTAGAATAGACTGAAGTGTAGGTATCTTAGCATTTGCATCTCTAACTGACAGAATATGATAAATGCATCCTTTTGCAATCATCTTTCTCGCCTTCAGATAGGAAATAAACCTACCTCTGGGTGCCACTGTATTACCTATCCATTCAAGCATTGGCTCACCCAGAAAGTGAAATCTGGTTGTCTTTGCTCGACAATCAACTGTGGCGTAGCAAGCTGCCAACCAGTCCATGCCCATGATAGCATCAAAATCAAACATCTCTAGCTCAGCTAGATCGGCTGAGGTCTAATGAGTACAAACTATCACCATACAACATCGGTAAAATATCCTAGCAATAATCGATTCTCCAACCAGTGTAGATACCACAAAAGGATCACTTAGTATTTCAGGCACTATACCAAACTTCCCCGCGATAAAGGGGGTAATACACGATAAATTAGATCCTAGGTCTATCAAGGCATAAGCATCGTGAGAGAAAATGGTCAACATACTTGTCACAACATCTGGTGAAGACTCCTAGTACTGTCGACCTGCTAAACCGTAGCTATGATTCTGGTTACCATCGGAACTGGAACCTCTACCTCTACCTCTACCTCTACCACCCGAAGACTTACACTCGCGCCCTGGAGGATGCACAGACATAGATGATCCTGTTGCTGAACTCGCTGGTTGTGACATACCCCCATAGTCTTTGCTAGGGCAATCTCGCATCATATGCCCCGGACGTCCACATGTATAACAAGCATCGGAACCAGCTCGACATTGGCCTATGTGTCCTCTACGACAAATCGAACACTGCGGCGTAAATGACCATGTCTGCCCGGAACCTCGCTATCACTGCAAACCCGATGCTCGTGAGCTCTCATCTGGTCCTGACTGAGTACAACAGTCATACCCGCAACCTGTAACTAAGGTGGCGGAGGCCTAGGTGGTCGTCCGAAGTACTGGGGCCTATAACCACCTTAAGACTTCTCCTAAGACTTGGAAAATCTCATCATCTTATGCTGCCCTGACTCAGTCCTCTTCGCACCCTGCTGTCGATGCCTACCCCTTTCTATATTTTGGGCGAATGGCTGAATCCGAGAGATATCCATATTATCCTGCAGTGCAGCAGTGACACATGCCTCGGTCAACTCTAGGGCCAACCCTGCTATAAACCTGTGTATCCTGTCCTGCATAGTAGCAACTATGGATTGTGCATATCGGGCCAATGAGTCAAAATGGAGACTATACTCTCGAACACTCATATCACCTTGCTTGAGGGCTAGAAACTTATTGGCTGGAGCCTGTCGCATCTCCCGTGGTAAGTACTGGTCAAGGAAGGTATCTGAATAATTCACCCAAATAGCTGGAGACTCATCACGTCCCCTGAACCTCTCTCGTCCCTCATACCAAAGGATGGATATATCTCGAAGCCGAAAAGATGCTAACTCAACTGCCTCTTTCTCTGTGGCATTCATAACCCGGAAGATCCTGTGAAGTCGATCTATGAAATCCTGCGGGTTTTCCCACTGATCTGTCCCCGTAAACTCTAGGAGACTCAAAGCAATAAAATCTTGGACACTTGAACTCACATACCCCTCAAAAGATCCTGCACTAGCGGATGTCCTAGCCTGTTGCTGGGTAGATACCACCTTTGTCAACGAATGCACCACACTCTTCAAGTCCTAATATGATGGAAGCGGATGGGAAACTGGATGTGCGGTCTCCCTATGAATCTCCTCAGGTGGTGGAGGAGCCGGTAATGGCTGAGTAGGGGTCTCTCCCTGGGCCTTGGCTTGGGCCACTTCTACTGTGGGTACCCTGCTGGTCACCTCACCTAGTGTTGTATCTGTCCTCTAACTAGCCGTAGTCTTCCTACTCACTTTCATCTATGCATGCAAACGCCAACACATAAGTTTAACTCAAATTTCCTATAACTCATTTTTACAGCATGATTTAGATTTGAAAGAAGGGTAACCAACTCCTAAATGCCCTGTAGTCCCCTGCTTATATAATATGGGGCACAACACATCTATAAACAAGACCCTACTAGACACGTCTTGTAGACTCCGTAGGACAAAACTCCTCTGATACCACTTTTGTCATGCCCCGAACCTGGGGGCGAGACCGGCACGCGATGCCTCATCTATCCTTGCGTACCAACTTGAGACTAAGGGACTCTGTACATATAATGTCATACATTGGACATGGGGCCACATTTCAAGACAATTTATGAAGAAAAATATAAAACTGAACGGAAACTACCGCTGACTAAACATCAATATAAGCTGGGCCGACAAGGCTGTCATAGCTACTACAGCTGACAAACCAACAAAATATACATACACAGCCTACAAGCCCAACATACTGCACTAACTGACAGGATATTTCTACAAGCCTCTACTGCTAGATGTACTGTGATCGGAACAGGGCCCCGACCTAGCCATAACCTATATACATGTATATACAGGATGTACACAAAACTCTAGACCCGGTAACTCTAAAGGATGTGGAGCTTACCGATATCGCTGAATTCGGGAAACACCTACTGAGGAGGTCTACCTTTCTATCTATCTGAACCTTCACGCATGAAATACAGCGTCCCCAAAAAAAGGGACGTCAGTACGAAATAATGTATCGAGTATGCAAGGCAATAATATAGCTGAAAGCTGAAACTGAACTGATAATATAATAGCTAAAAGTAGCTGGGAGTCAATGATAATATGATGTTATGCTTACCTGCTTATACTGGCTCAACTCTCTCAATATAGTAAGTAAAATAGTTGTCCGGCCTTATAAGGCTCGGTATAAGTATATATCTTCTTTTCCGTAGTAGGCTCGCTCATAGGATGTCATCCATACTACGCTCTGTATCTCGGCCAAATAAGTTGGTTCATAGGCTCTCGGCCATAGTAGGCTCGGTATATAACATACCATAAGATCAGAGGTTTCCCAATAGGGACTTGCCTACCGATTATAGCTCGATGGTGGTGAAAATACTATATAGTTTATATATATACATATGTGTGTGTGTGTGTGTAGAACCTCTTCTCTCGTGACTGGAAGACAATACTTAATTGAATATAAAGTACTGATAAGGGAGAATACTATAACATATGAGACTAGGATAATGTACATAAATTTGGGAGTAAGAACTTATTGTTACAAACAACTTCAAATTAGATGGAGAAAAAACCAAATTCAGTGACAACAAAGGCTTCAGGTGATGAATTTCTTTCTTTCTAGGTTCAAGTGGAAAAGGAATGATGTTAAGTATTTTATTAGATGGTGGGGGTTTTGTTTGCTAAACTTAATTCCAGGAATTATGTTCAGTTAAAATTTTACATATCAACAACTTAATTACACCTTTGGTAACGATTACCTATCTTTGTTCGTTTGTTTTTTTTAATATCTGCATGCCATATTTTAAGTTAAAATTCTCTTCATGACTCGTTATCCAACTCATATAATTAAGAGATCATGCAAAAATGAAGGAAGCGCTTAGCCTTAACATACCCAAAGTAGGAAAAAATCCGTATAATATTATTGAAATGAATTGCACCATACTCCCTTGGAATTGCAAAATCTTGTTGTTATTACGCAGTGCAATTTCGTATGACTTCCTTTACTAACGAAGAACTCCCGTTGTTGTTGTAATATGAAACTTCAAATCTCCTCCCAAAATAAATTTTGATATCCACTTAAGACAAAGTGTAGGGATGACTAATACAAACCCCCTTTCTACATGTTTGCAAGATGGCTAAGAGTAATATCCATGTTCCCACTTAATCTAATTTCCTAATGTCAAGAGTCACTTATTAAACATTCCTCCACTTGCTGCCACGTGGGGGGTTTTGTCCCCGCCTACAATTATCCACAAATCCTTAATTACATGGTTAATCTCCCATTAAACTAATAATTAACCAATTACCCACATAATATAAAAATTATCTAAAATTACGTAAAACAGTACCCATTTTAATACACTTTATACATAATACTATCATGGTCATACGGTACTTTGTATGGCACTAGCCCATAAATACCGGGTATTATAGCCCAAAGGACATCACCAAGAACCTATAATGGCCATAACGGGTCCTGAAAGCCGTCTTAGGAATGTCCGCATCCCGAATCTTCAGCTGATGATACTCGGATCTCAAGTCAATCTTAGAGAACACCGTGGCTCCCTGAAGATGGTCAAACAAATAATCGATACGAGGCAAGGGATACTTATTCTTGACTATAACCTTGTTCAACTGTCTGTAGTCAATACACATTCTCATGGAACCATCCTTCTTCTTCACAAACAACATTTGTGCACCCCAAGGCGACACACTAGGCAGAATGAACCCCTTATCTAGGAGTTCCTAAAGCTGCTCTTTCAAATCCTTCAACTCTGTCGGGGCCATACGATACGGTGGAATAGAAATAGGCTGCGTGCCTGGCACCAAATCAATACCAAAATCAAAATCCCTGTCAGGCGTCATGCTCGGCAGGTCTGCAAGGAACACGTCAGGAAAATCACGGACCACAGGAACATAATCAATGGTGGGAGTCTTAACACTGATATCCCTCACAAAATCCAAATAAGATAGACACCCTTTCTCCACCATACACTGAGCCTTCAGGTATGGAATCACCCTACTAGGCACATAATCAATGGAAGCTCTCCAGTCAACCCTCGAAAACCCTGGAATCACTAAGGTCATGGTCTTAACGTGATAATCTAGAACAGCATGACATGGAGATAGCCAATCCATGCCCAATATAACATCAAATTCCACCAAACTATAAAATAACAAATACAGTCGGATGCCCAGACCCCAATAGACACCACATATGACCGATACAAATGATCCACAACAACAGTATCACCCACGGGCGTAGCCAAGTGAAATAGTTATAACTAGAGACTCACGCGATATATCCAGAAAATGGGCGAAATATGATGAGAAATATGAATATGTGGAACCAGGATTAAATAAGATGGAGACATCTTTATGACAAACTGAAACAATACATGTGATCATGGCATCTGAATCCATATCCTCTGGTCTAGTTTGAAGTGCATAAAAACAAGCCTGACCTCCACTTGATCGACCTCCCCCTCTAGGGCAGGTGCTGAACATACTAGTGCTGAAGTCGATGGCTGACGCCTCTGTTGAGACGGGCCCCCATGGCGATGAGGACACTACCTCAAAATATGTCCCAACTCTCCACAGTCATAACAACCTCCTGGTGCTGGTGACGGGGACTGAAGGGAACCCCTAGCACCGGGATGACTAGTAGAATAACCTGGAATGGAGGAACCCTGAACTGATAGTGCACGAGATGAACTCTAGGCTAGAAGGGCACTGAATGTTGAGCGGCCTGGATGAGAACTGCGGGGACCATGCCCCGATGATGCACCACTATAAGCTTGGCGAGCTAGCTGAGCAGGCCTAAATAGGCAGCCTATGCTATGCTCAAACTGACCTCTGGAGGGAACACTTCCGAAGTACCAGATCCCCGAGGCCTCTTGGCCTCTCTCTCATCTCGCTCCTGGCGACGAACTGACTCAATATCACGGGCAATATCAACAACCTGCTCAAAATTTCCACCTAATACCCTCCCTCTGGTCATAAGAATCCGGAGCTGATATGTGAGGCCATCCAAGAACCTCCTAATCCTCTTTCTCTCTCTCTCTCTCTCTCTGTCTGTAGGAACGAACCAAACAGCATGACGGGCTAGCTCAGAAAATCTCAACTCATATTGCGTCACAGTCATATCATCCTGACGCAACTGCTCGAACTGCCTGCGCAGCTCCTCCCTGCGGGACTGTGGTACATTCTTCTCCAAAAAGAGAGCGGCGAGCTGCTGCCAGGTAAGGGGCGTTGCACCAACAAGCCTACGCCTCTCATAAGCCTCCAACCAACTAAAATCAGCTACTGAAAAATGGAAAGTAGTAAACGAGACCCCACTAGTCTCCAATATACCTGGTGTACAAAGTATCCTCTGACACTTGTCCAAGAAACCCTGGGCATCCTCTCCCTCGGCTCCACTGAAAGTCGGAGGCTGAAGCCTACCAAACCTCTCCAATCTATGTTGCTCATCATTAGTCATGACTGGAATCACATAATCCTGAACAGGTACAATCGGTTGAGCTGGAGGTGCCTCCGGTGTCTGAAGTCCCTAAATAACTTGATCAGGGGCATGAGCGGCGGGAGTCTGAGTGCATCCCCCGGCCTGAGAAGTAACTACTGTAGAAGAAACAACGACCTCTTGAGAAAGAGTGGTGCATACGGTCAAGATCTGAGCCAAGGTCTCCTGAAGACCCGGAACAACAACAGGCACAATCGGTGCCTGGGCTGGTCCCGCTAAACATCTGCGGCTGGGACCTGATCTGGAATAACAGGTGGTTCTATAGGTATAGCCGCGGCTGCGGCGGGCTACACCCCTACCCTTTCCACGGCCTCGACCATGGCCTCGACCCCTCACGGGCCTAGCTGGTGGCTGGTCGTCCTGTCCGGTAGCGCGTGTCCTCACTATCTATGAGAGAATGAAACAACAGAAGTTTAGTTACCAAAATAAATAGATCCGCACGATAAGAATTAATGAATGTGATATTTTACTAAAGGTTCTGCAGCCTCTCGAAGATAAGTATAGACGTCTCTGTTCCGATGCACAAGACTCCACTAAACCTGCTTATGACTCATGAGACCGATGTAACCTAGGCCCTGATACCAACTTATCATGAACCCAAACCACCCGGTCGTGATTTCTCCTAGCATGGAACTAGGCTGGCCGACACATTTTCATAATGATTCGACACTTCATAATAAAGGTGTTTTTAAAACATTATCTAATAAAACTTCATAGCATAAGTTTAAAGAACAAGTGCGGAATGAAAACAAAAGCCCGACATCGGGTTGTCATAAGTCACGAGCGTCTACTAAGGACTATACGAAAATAACTCAGACTATTGCTATCTGGAAAATACTAATATAGTCTAAGGAAGATAAGAGGGAGAAGAGCAACGCTGCGATTGCCATGCAGCTACCTTAGCGACTCCGAGTATCCGCGACGGATGGAAGAATCAGTGCTCGCTATCACGTCCAGAAATCCCTGGATCTGCATGCAAGGTGCAGGGAGTAATGTGGGTACGCCAACTCAGTAAATAATAAATGTAAATAAAGACTGACCAGTAAGAAAAACATAAATCCACATCATGAAATCATAGTAAGTACAACATGCCTTCATAACAGTATATAAGTCAAATCCTCTCGCTTAAACCCAAATTTAAGTAGAAATCATTTGAAGATATTTTCACAACAGTTTCAAAATAGTTTCAATGAAGTTTAGAGTAAAAATAATGAAAATCATAAATAGCCCATCGGGCAAAACATGTATCATAAACCACCCCTCGGGCATAACATCACTCAGAATCAGCCCCTCGCGAAACCTCACAATCACTCTAATCATCCCCTTTGGCACATCATGAACCTAGAACAGCCCACCGGGCAACATCATATCCCTCACTCAAGGTACCTACGCTCAGTGGGGGTGTACAGACTCCGGAGGGGCTCCTATAGCCCAAGCGCTATAACAAGCCCTCTCGTGGCATAATCGATCAAGCCCTGGGCCTCTCATATATCATAAATTAGTACCACATGATGCGGCGCGCAGTCCGATCCCATGATATCCTCACCACATAGGCCCTCGGCCTCACTCAGTCAGAAACCTCTCAAGCCACTCGGGCTACTAATAAAACAGGGTGCTCAGCCCAAAATATTATTTTATGCATGAAAACAGAGTAAATAAGACTGAGTTATGAAATCAGTAAAAAAACATAGCATGACTGAGTACAGATTTTAAATCAAAACATTGAGGAAATAGTAGTAAAAGCCCTGAACGGTCCTAACAAGTTGGCACGAGGCCCAAATATGGCAGCTCAAAGCATAGTAATACTTTCCAAAACACAAAATATCATATAGTTTCAAGTAAAATACGCGACTTAATAGTTGCTACGGGACTGACCAAGTCACAATACCCAATGGTGCACGCCACACGCTCATCATCTATCATGTGTGCTACTTCATAATGGTGAAACAATGTGAAATCCGGGGTTTCATACCCTCAGGACAAGATTTACAATCATTACTTACCTCAATCCGAACAAAAATCTACTCTGTGATGCCCTTACCACTCGACTATACCTCAAATCGCCTCGAATCTATCAAAAATCAAAAGAATAACATCAATTCATGCTAAAGAAACAAAGCCCGCGTGAAAATTATCAAATTACGTCAAAAATCCGGGAAATTGCCAAACATGACCCCCGGGCCAACGTCTCGGAATCCGATAAAAATCATACAACCAGAATCCTTATCCTCTCCCTAGTCCATGCATACAAAATTTATCAAAAACTAACTTCGTTTGACCCCTCAATCACCCAATTCTTACTCTCAAGTTCCAAGCCCTAATTTCCCAATTTTCACCCTTAAAAGCCTTAAATTCCATGCTTAATCTACTGAAAATCATCATAGAATCGAGTTTTAGGTTCAAAAATATTACCTCAATGTGTTTCCCCTTGAATCCCTCTTCAAAATCCTTCAAAAGCTTCAATCCCGGCTTCAACAATGGTGCAAATGGGAAAAATGTTGCGAATGGTCCAATTTATACTTCCTGCCCCAGGGATTCCGCACCTGCAGACAACTCCACGTACCTGTGGTCCTAGGTGCGCACCTGCGCATCCTACTTAAGTTCCAATTTCCATCTGGGACTCACCACATGCACCTGCGGCCAACATGGTGTGATCCTTCCCTCGCATCTATGGAAGCTTCCCATGCCTCCATTTTTCGCATTTGTGGCTCCCCTACCTCATCTGTGACCCTGCACCTACAGTCCCCTATTCGCGGATGAGGAAACATAAGAAACACTGCATCATCAACTATTTTGCTGCATTTTCCAATTCCAAACCTTCTGATGACCATCTGAAATCACCTCGAGCCCCTCAGGGCCTCAACCGACTATACCAACACATCACATATTATCCCAGAAACTTAGCCTAACCCTCAGATCATTCAAAACAACATCAATGCACCAAATTAACCCGAAATTCAAGCCTAAGGATTTCTAAACTTCCGAAATTCGCCAAGGATGCCGAAATCAACCAAACCATGTCCGAATTAACTGAAATTTTGCACACACATCACAAACGGCACGACGAACCTATTCCAACTTCAGGAATTCCATTCCGACCCCGATATCTAATTTTCCACCGTCGACGGGTAATCGCCAAAAATCCATTGTCGCCAATTCAAGCCTAATTCTACCACAGACCTCCGAATAACATTTTGAACACACTACTAAGTCCCAAATCACCTAACAAAGCTATTTGAACCATAAAAACCAAATTCGAAGATCATTTACCTATAAGTCAACTTTCGATTGACCTTTCCAACTAAATAACCAACTTAAGAGACTAAATGTCTCATTTCTCTCCACAACCACTCCGAACCCGAGCCAACCAACCTAACACAACATAAAAGAGTTGAACCACACAAGATGAATCAGAAATAATGGAAACGGGGCTAAGATTCTCGGAATGACCGATCGGGTCGTTACAGTACAACCGATCCCATGTTCTCAATAAGTAACAAACCTAACCCTAGGTTGAATGTAGTGAAGAGCTGGGACAAAGGTAGGGTCCAACACCAATAGCCAACAATAGTCCATAACCATGTAAAACAAGTAATAAGAAAAGTAACTTAGAGAAAAAATGCTCAACTTAATCATGATTTCTGAAATAGTTCTGCCTTTCAAGTATATCAGTGAAAACCCAAGTCTTTTACTGAAGTTTCCAAAAATATGAGTAAGTTTGATAACACAAATTTTCCAAAAAATCCTTTCAAAACTAAATAGGATGTTTCATTATTATATCCAGATAACCAGTGTAATGCATCACTCTACCCATATGTCAATATGTGTGAGAAGTCATGAATGACGTGATACCATACATGTCACGACCCAAACCGATGGTCCGCAAAGGGAACTCGGTACCTTACTCAACCAAGTACCAATGTAAAAAATCATTCTTATCGTACTATTGTTGGGAACTGGGCCAACATGGCCACAACTGTAATGTATAACTATAAGTGGGAAAGCACTGTATCATTGAACCATCTTTCTTAAAATTTTAATACATATCGGCTGTTAAGGCATCCGACATACTGTACAAAATGAAACTCTATCTACAAAACCTCTAAGAGTATTTGACATCAAATGGGACAGGGTATCGGCGTACCCATAAGTCTGTAGAAAATTTCTGACACGATGACTCGGACTCGGCTGCACTCCAAATGAGGTGGAGTTAACCTCATCTACTATGAGGGCTCGTCAAACTGATTGGCTATACTTACAAGCATGAATGCATCATCCCTAACAAAAGAACGTCTGTATGAACAATGTACCGAGTATGTAAGGCAATAAAATAACTGAAAGATGAAACTGCTCTGATAATATAATAAGTGAAACTAATTGGGAGTCAAAGATGATCAGGAGATATACTTACCTGCTGATACTGATTCGACTCTCCCAATATAGTAAATAAAAATTATGGCCCTATAACGCTTGGAACGTGTAACTGCTCCATCGTAGTAGGCTCACACATAGGCGCTCGACCATACTAGGCTTTGTATCTCGTCCATGCTAGGCTCGCTCATGGGCGCTCGGCCACAGTAGGCTCGGTATATAACTCCATCTGATCTGAGGTTGCCGAATAGGGGCCTGCCCACCGACTATAGCTCAGTGGTGGGGAAAGTAATGTAATATTGTATATATACATAGACCCTCTGCTCCCTTGACTGGAATAATACAATACTCATTTCAATATGAAGTCCCGATAAGGGAAAATACTCTAAATTATGAGACTAGGATAATGTATAAAAATTTGGGAGTATGAACTTCTCTGTATGCCTCGTTATCAAACACATGTATTTACGAGATCATACAAAAATGAAGTAAGGGCTTAACCTTAATATACCTGAGCTAATTCTCTTGACAATCCCTCTAACACACATCAATTGCGACACCACATAACGGCGGATCGAAGTAGGGAAATATCCGTATAATATTCTTGACAAAGATTGCACCGTACTCCCCTAGAATCGCAAAATCCTATTGTCGTACAATTATAAGGCTTCATATGATATTTTGGAGAATCCATCCGTTCCTTTGCAAATCTATGTATCTTAAGTAATAATATAGGAAAGGCTCATAACATTGTAGGCTGTGGGCCCCACTTTGTATGGTGAGTAATAAGCCACTAAACTCACAAATTTGCTACCTTGAAGAATTATTTAATAGTTACATTTTGGTGATTTCGCTGGCTGCCACATTAAGGGGTTAGTCCTTACCCAATAATCATTCACTTAATTCCTTAATTAATTTGTTAATCTCTATTAAACAATAATTACCCAATTATCCACATAATTATGAATTATCTAAAATTACTTAAAATACTACTCACTTTTAACACACATTGTACACTTTACTATTATGGTCACGTGGTACCTTATATGGCACTAGTCCACAAATACAGGGTATTATAGCTTAGATCGTATTTTATTCCCAAATTGTCAAACTTCAACAAAACTCATTTTCTTCTATTTTCTTACCCTCCCACCTTCACGAATTTACTTATCACTTGTTTGAAACAGCGTAATACTTATAATCCCAAAGTAATCTCATTCCCGAACTTACGTCGATTAACTTACGACGAAACTCTAACATACAAAAATACGGGATGTCACATCTCATTTCCGAGCTTTCATCAATTTATTTATGGTGTACTTTCACGTACGAAAACATGGGGTGTCACATCATTCCCCCCTTTGGAACATTCGTCCTCCAATGTTGACTGATGCACTTATCATTTTCATAACTTATGTCTTTCGAATACTCTAGTACTCTCCTTTCCATCTAGGCAACTGTTGTGTGAATAAATCCAAAGGTCAGGGCATTCCCCCATTTAGGATTCTTTCTCACACCATGACATGTGGTCGGAATCCTTCAAATCTCGTAACTATTGCTACCTTCTATCACGCAGCCTGTACGACTCTAACCTTGTAAGTGCGCATATGCGACTCTTCTTTCCATTTTCCTAAAGTTTTTTTTGTTTCCCCATCTCATACTTTGTAACTCTTTGTATACGGCTCCGATTTTACGGTCATTACGATGCTTAGAAGGCTCGAAGGTTTGAATTTTGACATCGAGGGGGAATACCGAAGGTCTTCGACCTCGGGGTAGTGAAATTTGAAGACCAATGTGGAAAGGCGGGAAACTCCCAAGAGGCACGTGATTAAAGTTGACAAAGTACACAAAATAGTACAAGCCCGTACCGTGGCATTAAATGGTTGTATTAGCCATCTCTCTTTGCATTAATTACATATCTATTATGTTGGTATTCCCCCTCATATATAAAGTGGACCCTTATCACTTTGTAAAATACATGATATTCAATACAAGAACAATGACATCCTCTACTCTCTAACTAAAACATTCTCTAGAATTGTTTCATTGATTTATTGACTTTCATTCATTGTGTTCATTAGTTGTTCTTCATTTATTGCTTATTACTGATCATAAATAGGCCATATCTTAGGCCTCCAACATTTTTATATCATTCTCGATAGCCCCTTGTCAAGCTTCTAAGCTCGATCTCGAGGCATATTCCGACCAGCCTCGAGCCTATTCCTTCCGCTTCTCGATTTGCTCAATCTCGTTACCAGTTGCTCTTATTTCGTTTTCTCATTCCCACTTTGCATCTACTACCCTAACAACTGGTATTAAATTAGATCACATATTTTTAGAACCACATAATAAAGTATAATTGTAATTACCATTTTCAAGGTAAACACTCTTATACATCCATTGTTGATTCACCTCGATATTGATCTGTAACAATTGATAACTTGACCTTTTATGTCACACTGCCGCTAGGGCTCACGTCTCATCCGGAAACATCTAAAATGTTTAGACTGATCCACTTGGGGTGATACCATGCTTCCATAACCGTATTTTATAGCATCCCAATGTGATTCACCTTACGTAGTTATTTTAATCATGTACATTTCATGAAATCCCTTTTTTGTTTCTTCAGACCATTAATCAATCGAAGACCCAAATGTCATCCATCTCTTCTAAATGCTACTAGTCTTAGACTCCTTTGAGTTAATTCAGGCTATACTAAGCTTTGTATAAATTAGAGAAATCATCAGCTCTTCTTGTTTTCATGGGCTTAATCCTGAGGAATTATCCATGTTCGGCACCTTCTCACTTGCCCTTTCTTATCCTCACTCCTGTCTTCCTAGAACCTTGTCTTTTTACCATACTTTAGCTTGCAACCTACACATATTTTTTTATACTATTGGCAACCTTCCTTCAACTTGGTTGCACCATAGATTTCCTTATGTTATTCTGGAACATCAAGCGAGACATCACATCGTCTCTAAACTTTCTTTTCTCTCTTAACTAGATCTCTTCATACCTAGAAACCATATGATGGAAGATATGCCACTAATGACACTGTTATCCTTCCTAGATACTGAATCCCAACGCTTCTAGCCCTCTATCTGAAGTATGGATTATTCACAATCTTCTGCACCTGAGTATCTCGTGTGTTGTTCACCTTTATATTACTTACCTTAAAACCTCTCATAGTATCTTTTCTACATATGTATGATTCACATCCACAACTTCAAGCTCTATTGTAATATTTGAACCTCTGGTGCATACACAATCCGGTGTGAGCTTCATGTTGACTTCTTATAAGGCTGGTACTTCTTCTAATTGGCTTTATCATAGAGCCGTTATAGAATATGGTTCTTATACTATCTCTTTTGCACCTTTGATTTTAATATTGATTCCACTATGTTCTCAATCATGATTTCTATAATTTTCTTGGTCTAATAACCAGACTCCTGATTTTCTTTGTTGATGTAACTCTTTAATTTCCTCTTATGATCAACCTTTATATAGGCTTAAGTTATATTCTGATATGCGGGTCATGGTATTAGTTATTACTTTGGTCTTTCATAGATGCTATGGAATATCCGTGATACGATCTTTTAACAATTCAGTCCTTTATCTGTGACCTGGACCCAATTCTTTCTTTTAACATCTACCAAAGTCTTATATGGCTGTATGATTGTCAACATATATGCTGCATGGATAACACTTCGAACTCTTAAGTGTGTTCATAATGTAACTAACTCTGGATCATTGATCGAATAACTCCTTTCGTCCCTTCTCAGCTTTCTTTAAACGTAAGCTATTACTTTTCCTGGTCTTTCTGCCCCCTTGGTGCGTGCATACTTAGCTTATCTTAGTTTCCATGCATGCCGGAGCTTTTGTGCAACTCATATGATCTCGAATATTGCTTTTGATTTTACTTCCCGTTCATTAGCCACGGTAGGTTCCACTTTCCTTTGGAGTGCTTACAATGTTGTTGTAAGGCTGTTGTTACACGACCATTTCTTCTTTAGGTCACTGTGCTTAGGTTGAAGCCTTCTTCCTTATTTCCTCTACTAATCTTACATTGTAGTACTTAGGGAAGACCCTCAGAATCTTGTAAAGCTGCGAGCTTATTACATCGTATACTTGACAGAATTTTTGATGTCCTCCCTCGCCTATAATTATCCGTAGTTACTTACCTCCATGCCCTTGTGCTTGTAGGGTTGCTTCTAAACCAATATTTTGACTATCTTCCTAGTGGCACTCTCTTTTGTTTCTGTAACACTCATATGATACCTTTAACTACTCCAACTCTTATCTGAATATTTCTCAGGGATCACGATGTCATATATGCGGTACTGAATTCCCCGTGTTGGGGTTCACTATGTTTATCTTGCACGATATGTTGATTTGTCTGTATCCTCTTGTCTAGCCATAAATATGATCTACTACTAACTACTCGTTGGACCATTCTCATATCAATATTCCGCATTATCTTTCTTGGGTTATTTCCTTTATCTACCAATAACATCTCGGATAGGAACCTTTACTTCCTTTCTTTGACGTCGTATTTGCATAATGTTCTGGAATCGTAGCATATCTTGTAGGAATTGAATATGTGCGTCTCCTACCTTTTCCCATTTTTATCACATTCTCTCTTTACCATTCCATAGTTACTAGGATCACTAAATTCTGACTTAATGCCACATCACTCCATATTTCCCCCTTTTAGGGGAGTACTAAGGTTTAGTGCTACGATGATCTACTTATAGATGTTTTACCTCTATGCCTTTGGCGTCTTTTTACATCATCGATGACCCTTACTCGCCTTGTGGTAATCCTTCTATACCAAGGATAATAAATTTCCTTACTCGCGAGGGTGACACTTAGTGTAATTGGCACATACAGTCCCTTAAGCTTAACTTTGCTCACATTGCTTGCTTTACGGAAGCGTCTCCCTTAATGACCTTTAAGGGTTATTCTTCTTCCGTCCATTCTTTTAGCGCTGGAACGCAATCTGAAATTCGTATGATGCCGACTATTATCAAATCACTAAGTCCCCAATTCCTGTTTAGTTTACCTTGTTCACTAGCCCATACTGATTTCTATTACTTTGCGGTCTAACTTTTCATTCTGGTAATCATGTTAGAGTCAAAACTTATTTCTCGAAATGAGGATATGACTTTATGGCCTATACTCTCTTGTTGTCTCAAGGCATGTCACCTCTCGTCTTTTGCTTCACTTGACTATAGATTCTGTAATACTGTCATTTTTTATATCAACTGTTGTCATCATGTATCACATCTTACTCATAATGCTTTATTAGCACTCTTCTTATGGGGATAACATTTCTGTCTATCACTTTATTCTTTAAACTTCAATATGACATTATTTTTCTTATAGCCCCCTTTTTCCCCATCCACTGGCTCTTCGGGTTTCCTAATATTCTCTCCCTACTAGGGACGAGAGCCACACTAAGGTAATGTTTATCCCTTTTAGGATTTCAGTGCCTGACTTTGTAGTACTCATATCTAGTTGTACTATTTTAGAGTGCACCATCTGGGTGTCTCACAAGAAGATCTATTAGCACATTCGCAATATCCATCATAAATGTCAACTAACACAAGCAATACATTCACCAATTTGGGTTACCCTAACCCTAGTCGGGTCATGATATCCCGTCCTTCTCTTAACCACACATGTTAGCCCCCATAGGGCACAACTAAAATGGGTATGGCCAATTATACATATCTATGTTACTGTTGAAGGTAACTCAAAATGCTTATATCTCCCTTTCTGAGTGATAAGTAACGATAATCTTCATAGCTGACTACCTCGTACCCTTCTTCATATTGCTTCTTTCACTTGTTGAAACTTGTATCTACCTTCTAATTCTCTCGTTGCTCTTTACCATATAGGTGGATAGATATTCATGCCTTAGGTCTCCTTTTCCAGAAGCTCACACATCTTAGTATACACATGGTCTGCTGAAGACCTCACATTTACTCATCATAAGCATGATGCAAAATCGAGTCCCTCTGATTTAACTCTTCCACAGCCACATGCAATCTCTTACCAATTGTCTTTTGGATGTAGGTATCACCTTCTTACAAATAAAATAGAATTTAGGAATTTGAATTCTTACAAGTGAGCTCTACCACACAATCTAGAGTAAGAAGAAAGAGTGATAGTCCTAAATGCCCTGTAGCATCCTGGTTATAAGTGTGGTGCACAACACACCCATAAACAAAACTTTACTAGACACGACTTGTAGGCTCCCTAGAACAGAACTGCTCTGATACCACTTTTGTCACGACCCAAATCGATGGGCCGCGACGGGCACCTAATACCTTACTCAACCGAGTACCAACGTAACATATCCTTCTTTTCGTACTATTATTGGGAATTGCGCCAACATGGCCACAACTCATAATATATAACTATAAGTGGGAAAGCACTATATCAGTGAACCATCTTTCTTAAAACATGAATACATATGGGCCGTTAAGGCCTCTGACATACTGTACAAAATTAACCTACAAAGCCTCTAAGATTATATGAGATCAAATGGGACATGATAACGGCCTACCCATAAGTCTGTAGCAAAATTCTATCATGATGACTCAGACTCGGCTGCACTCAGAATGAGGTGGAGTCTTACATATCCTTCACTGAATGCTAACCTCGTCTACTATGAGCGCTCGTCAAACTAATCGGCTATACATGCAGGCATGAATGCAGCGTCCCCAACAAAAGGACGTCAATACGAATAATGTACCGAGTTGTAAGGCAATAAATGAACTGAAAGCTAAAGCTGAACTAATAATTTAATAACTTAAAGTAACTAGGAGTCAAAGATGATCTGGAGATATACTTACCTGCTAATATTGACTCCACTCTCTCAATAAAGTAAATAAAATAGATGCCCTGCCCTATACGGCTCGGAACGTGTAACTGCTCAGTCGTAGTAGGCTTGCTCATACGCACTCCGCCATACTAGGCTCTGTATCTCGGCAATGTTGGGCTCGCTCATAGCTGCTCGGCCACAGTAGGCTCGGTATATAACTTACCATCTGATTAGAGGTTGCCCAATAGGGGTCTGCCCACCGATTATAGCTCGGTGGTGCAGAAAATACTATATATATAAAGACCCTCTCATCTCTTGACTTGAAGAAGACAACACTCAATTGAATATAAAATCCCCCGATAAGGGAAAATATGTAACTTATGAGACTAGGATAGTGTATATAAATTAGGGAGTATCGAATTCTCTTTATGCCTCGTTATCAAACACATGTAGTTACGAGATCATGTCAAAATGAAGGAAGGGATTATCCTTAACATACCTGAGTCAATTCTCTTGACAATCCCTCTAACACACGTCAATTGCGACACCACGTAACGGCAGATCGAAGTAGGAAAATCCGTATGATATTCTTGAGAAAGATTGCACCGTACTCCCTTAGAATCACAAAATCCCGTTGTCATAGCATTATAAGGCTTCATATTGGAAAGGCTCTTAACATTGTGGATTGTGGGCCCCACTTTGTATAGTAACTAATAAGCCACAAACTCACAAATTTTCCACCTTGAAGAATGATTTAAGAGTCTCATTTTGTGACTTTGTTGGCTGCCACGTTAAGGGGTTAGTCCCTATTTAATAATCATCCACTTAATTCTTTAATTAATTTATTTATCCCCATTAAACAATCATTACCCAATTATCCACATAATTAGGAATTATCTCAAAAATACTTAAAACACTACTCACTTTTAACACACTTTGTCCACCTTACTATTATGGTCATGTTGTACCTTTTATGGCACTAGTCCATAAATACTGTATATCTTGGACCATATTTTATCCCCAAATTGCCAAACTTCAACGAAACTCATTTTCTTCGATTTTCTTACCCTCTCACCTTCACCAATTTTCTTATCGCTTGTTTGAAATATCGCAATACTTATAATCCCAAAATAATCTCATTCCCAAACATACATCGATTAACTTACATCGAAACTCTAACGTACGAAAATGCGGGATGTCACATCTCATTTCCGAGCTTTCATCAATTTAATTATGGCATACTTTCACGTACAAAAATATGGGGTGTAACAGTACAACATGAGGAAAATACATCTATATGCATGTATGTCATGTGTGCAAGTCAATGCAATGTATCTTAGAGATGAACTCATGTACTTTCACTCTCAGAGTACTCAATTTCACTGTCTCACACTTTCCACTCGTCATGCTCAATCACTTGACACACCCAGTCACTTAGTACAGAACAACACAGATCTAGCCCAAACATAACAACCGCTAGCAACTGCACTCACTGAGGTGTACAGACTCCGGAGCGGCTTCTTCAGCCGAAGTGCTATAAGCCACACGGACAACTCACATGCTATAGTATCAATATCTGGATCTGCACTGACAACTCACGTGTTGAGTGGACAACTCACATGCTATAGTATCAATATCCTCACAATCAGGAACCTGTACTCACTCAGTCATTAATCTATCCAGTATCTCAGCTCAAAACACTCATACTAAGCAGCCCAAATCAATGATATGAGATGTGACCATAAACAATGACAGAGACTGAGATATAATCTGTAATGATAGATGTGAATGAGTACATAACTGAAATTAAGCAAGTAACTCAAAAAGATTATGACCACTATGGGTCCCACTGGTACCAGCATATAGCCTAAACATGATATCGAGCATCAATTACAGCTCAGGTGCTCTAACACATAGAGTTAAGTAGAAATGTTCAGATAAGATAGCTACACAGTTATATGAAATCGACTAAATTACAATTTACACGGTGCATGCCCACACGCCCATCACCTAGCATGCGTGTCACCTCAACATTAATCACATAACACGTAATTCAGGGTTTAATACCCTCAAAACCAAGTTTAGAAGTGTTACTTACCTCGAACAAGACAAATCTAATGCCGATCAAGCTAAACGACGCTCCACAAATGCCATCTCGCGCATACCGACCTCTAAACGTCTCAAAACTATCCAAAAGCAACTCAAATACATCAAATAATTCAAAAGAAAATAAACCCAACCAATAAAGGCCAAATCTTTATTCAAAAGCCCAAAATCGGCTAAAAAGACCAACCCGAGCCCACACCTCGTAACCCGACAAAACTCAAAAAATCCGACAACCCATTCAATAGCAAGTCCAACCATACTAGTTTCACTCATATCCGAATCCAAATCGATGTTCAAAACTCAAACATTTATACTATGAAACTTTAGGCTAAAACTCCCAAATTCTCTTTAAAATTCATCAACCAATGACAAAAATTAAGATAGATTTATAAAATAAGATCAAAACAAAGTGTACAATGCTTACTCAAATCCTTATGATGAAAACTACTCCAAACATTGCCTTAGTCCGAGTCCCACATCTCGAAATATGATAAAAGAACCAAAACCACGATTTTATAGCTTCTGCCCAGCAGTTTCCGCATTTGCGGACGAATCATCGCATCTGCGACCACTGCTTTTGCGGTAATTGTTTCTCCTTCAAAAAGATACCCTGACCAGCAACCATCGCTTTTGTGATTTTTAACCCTCTTCTGCAATCGCGCTTCCCCCTCACACTTTTGCAATTACACTGCCGCTTTTTCGGTTCTGCAGCTGCGCCCAATACTCCGCAGGTGTGGTCACACAAGAACCAGGAGCCTCAGTAATTCAACATGAAATGAGAATGATCTGAACATCGTCTGAAACTCACTCGACCTACTCGAGACCCCTTCCAAATAAACCAACAAGTTCCATAACACAACACGGACCCACACTTGACCTCAAATTACTCATAATAACATCCAAATGACGAATTGCACCTCAAATCAAACTTAAATGAACCTCAAATAAATTCGGGGGTTGTTGTACAACTCATGAGATTAGTGGCCGAGAATGTCATGCCGAGATAAAATCCAAAAGTTTGACCTGGGATTGGAGAAACAAATACGTAGAGTATTTAAAGAATGGGAAGCTCCCATCAGATCCAAAAGAATCGAGAGCCCTACGCACAAAGGCAGAACGATTCACTTTGTCCGAAGATGGAACATTGTTCAGAAGGATGTTTGATAGTCCATTAACGATATGTCTGGGGCCAGGAGATATCGGATACATTCTAAGGGAAGTCCATGAGGGCACTTACGGAAATCATTCTGGTGCCGAATCATTGGTCCACAAAGTGATCAGATCCAGATACTACTGGATCGACATGGAGAAAGATGCAAAGCAGTTTGTTCGAAAAATGCGACAAATGCCAAAGGCATGCACCAATGATTCATCAACCCGGGGAACTGTTCCACTCGGTCTTATCCCCATGACCGTTCATGAAATGGGGAATGGACATTGTTGGCCTTCTTTCATCGGCCCCAAGTAAAGCTCATTTTATTTTATTTATGACTGATTATTTCTCTAAGTGGGTTGAAGCACAAGCTTTCGAAAAAGTCAGGGATAAGGAAGTCATAGAATTTATTTGGGACCAAATGATATGTTTATTCGGGGTGCCCTCCGAAATTGTGTGCGATAATGGAAAGCAGTTCATCGGCAGCAAGGTGACTAAATTTCTCAAGTATCACAAAATCAAAAGAATCCTATCAACAGCTTATCATCCCAGAGGGAATGGACAAACTGAATTGACCAACAAAACCATCATCCAGAATCTTAAGAAGAGACTACCTGACGCCAAAAGAAAGTGGAAGGAAATCCTACCCGAGGTTCTTTGGGCATACCGCACAACGTCGAAGTCTAGTACCAGAGATACCTCATTCCCATTAGTTTATGGCGCCGAAGTTGTAATACTAGTCGAGGTTAGAAAACTTAGTATCGGGTTCCAATATGCAATACAAGAGTCAAATAATGAGGCCATGAATACGAGCCTAGAATTATCGGATGAAAGACGCGAAGCCGCCCTCGTCCAAATTGCCGCCCAAAAACAACGGATCGAGAGATACTACAATCGAAGATCCAATCTTTGATATTTTAGCATCGGGGACTTGGTGCTAAGGAAAGTCACCCTCAATCACCGAAATCCAAACGAAAGAAAATTTGGTCCAAACTTGAAAGGACTGTAACAGATTCTTGAAGTCGCCGAAAAAGGGTCCTACAAGCTCGGAACGATGAATGGGGAACAACTGCCGAGCAATTGGAACATATCACACCTAAAATGATAATACTTCTAAGGTACGACCCCTTTCTATTTTCATTATAGTTTAGATTAACGCTTGCAGATGGTCAACTAGAATCGACGGTGGATTCTTCAGCAAATGGAATGAAGTCTTTAGGTATGAAAGCACGTGTTGTATTCTTTTTCCCTTAGACCGGTTTTGTCCCAAATGGGTTTTTTGGCGAGGTTTTTAACGAGGCAACAATGAATTGTGCTAACTTAGAATCAACCACGATTACGAATCGGCATCGAAGATCAATTCAACAATATCCGAGGTTCCTCTACAATCAACCTCGAATACTGGGGGGGCTACCCTCGGATATACATTATCTTCTAATATCAACTCTAGAAAGGAAACTACTTCATAAAAGGAGGGTCTCGACATATTGGATTTATTGTAAGGGCCAAATGGTCAGAACGAACCGTGCCCACATAGATTGTTCGAGCCCTGACTTAAATGTGTATGCATGAATGACTATTTTGATAAAGAATAAAGAGAACTACTTTCCTTCCAAAAATCTGATGTTTAAAGAGATTCGTACTATAACGAGCCTAAGGGAAATACTTAACCAAAACACGAACGATCACTTCCTCACTCGAGGACTACCGTTCAACTTAAATAACCCAAGTTATCGGGCCTCGGGGAAAAAGACCGAATAGGTAATTCCCCAATATCTAAAGGCCACGACCGTTCCACTCGGGGACTATTATCTCGGCCAAGACCAAACAAAATGGGAAAACGAGCCCAATGGATAGATCATGAACCAAAAGGCTACGGCCAATTTAACATGGCTCGGAGACGTTCGAAATCCATAATGAAATAAGCCTTCTAAAAAGAAAAAATTATTTCATAACCGGTTCAAAAAGTCTACCCTTGGAAAAGTCAAAAATTTAAGACATCTTCTATAAAAGCTTCGATAATATCGAGCCCCGAAAAACTCTAATAAATGCAAGGGTTGTTTGAATCCTCGAACACGATCTTATCGTATCATGCGAAGGCATTTCAACCTTTGTGATTACAAGTAACAAAACAAATGAAAAACTTAAGATCCGAAAGGGAAAAGAAAGCCTTGTATTTATATTGAATGGTTTTCTTTACAAGGTCCAAATCGGCCTAGTCCAAAACAAATTTACAACGGCCCAAAACAACCTCAGATAAAGTGCAAAAGAAGAACAAAAACGATATATATATATACACTAAGTCCTATGAGGCTTGGTCTCCATCAGAGGCGGCATATCCCTCTTCGGGGTCACCTCATCTTCAAATCACTTAGGCTATCAGATTCATCCTCAGGGAAGGCCAGCTTCCGAGCCCGAATTTCTTCTACTTGGTCATTCTCAACCTCGTCCACGATGTCGAAACCCTAGGCTTGAGCGTCCTCGAGGGCTTCCCTCCGATCTTGTCATTTCACGTTATCTATCATGATCCTAGCCGTGTTCTGGATGGCCTCGTCGGCCAATTTGAATTAGGCCACCTTTTCATCATCTTTAATACCGACCGCGACCACCACAGATTTAGCCACCTCGAGCTTGTTGGCGGCCGAATCTAGCTGAGACTGATTCTCCTTGATCTTCTCGGCCTGCGTCGATTTTTTATCTTTTGTAGCTTGAAGCTGAGTCTCGGCTGAATCCAACTGTTCTTGGACGGTCTCTTTCTTCGAGGCCAGGATGTCCATGTTTTTCTTTAATGCTTCGGCCTCGGCCCTTATCTCGTCCACTTGCTTGTCGAGCCGTACGATGTGCTTAAGCCTCTGTCAGATCTGCAGAATCCGATCATTATTCGTTATCTCTAACTCATCTTCACTATCATAAAGTATTCGAAATACCTACTCGGCCATATCAGTGTACTCGTTCCGAGCCGTACCCAAATCGGCATGAAGGTTCTCACCAGGGAGTCTATAGGTGTCGCTTTCCTTGGTAAAGCCCCGAACCTCAGCCTTATGCTCCTGTCAAACTCTAAGGAAGGTTTCGTGGTGAAACACCGAAGCCTGCGAATAAGAAAGAAGAAATTAAGAATAATCTACAATTCTATGTATAAAAGAAGTAAGAAAGAGATTCTCGAAGATTACCCGATTTAGAGCGTGTTGAGCCTCATTGAACAGGCTAGCGTCCACCACAGTGTTCATCATGGCTTGGTTATCCTCGGTCAGCAAGCCTATCAGATAGCTGGAAATCCCAACAAGAGAAGAGAAGACTCGAGCATTCTCAAGCCCCGAGGTCGAGCTTGAGAATCTTGATTAGGGGCTATCAACGACAATGAAACAATGTTGGAGGCCTTAAAAATGGACTATTTATGATCAATAACAAGTAATAGATGGATAATAATTCAAGAACACAATAAATTAGGAACAATAATTTAATGAAGCAAATGTAGATAGTGTTTCTATTAGAGAGCAGAGGATGTTCTTGTTCTTGTATTGAATATCATATATATTACAAAGTGACAAGGGTCCCCTTTATATATGAGGGGGAATCCCAACATGGTACATGTGTACTTAATATAAAGAGATATGGCTCGTACGACCATTCAATTCCATGGTACGGGCTTGTACTATTTTGTGTACTTTTGTCAGCATTAAACACGTGCCCCTTGGTAATTTCCCGCCTTTCTATGTTGGCCTTCGATATGCACTATCTCAGGGTCAAGGACCTTCGATATGCATTGCCTCGAGGTCGAGGACCTTTGATATGGATTAGCTCGATGTCGAGGACCTTCGATATGGATTTCCTCGAGGTCAAGGACCTCCGACATGCCCCTTGATACAAAACTTGGGCCTTCGAGCCTTCTGGGTGTCAAAATGACCGTAAAATCGGGCTCTCCGATTTTTGCCGGATACAGATAGTCCCTGCGTTCCTTAGAATGAAATGATAAGGAACGGTCTTGAATTCTTGGTGTCACACCTCCTTTTTCACTACCCCCTGATTTAATGAAGGGTAATAAGGGAGTTTTTCCAATTAAAGAGATATTATTCGGATTTGGGATTTATTTTTAGTTTTCAGAGTCGCCACCCGGATTTTTGACGATGTTCCGGGATACCATTTTATTTTTAAAAAATCCCAAAACCGAGGAAATTTTTACTCTGTTTTAAGTTGTCTGCGACCAGAAATCTAAGTAAGGAATTCTGTTAACCCGGGAGAAGGTGTTAGGCATTCCCGAGTTCCGTGGTTCTAGCACGGTAGCTTAACTATTAATATTTGGCCTAATTATCTAATTATTTACATATCTTAAACCTATTGTGCATTTAGCCTTTTTACTTTTTAACCGCTTTTAGTATTTATGGATTTATCTTGAAACAAGTCACGATGAGGTGCACTTGTTAGTTTTTTGGACACATTATAACTACGCCACATGAAATGCACCCCGCAATTACAACATGTGATTTTTTATTATAGTTTGAAGTTGAAGATGGGGACATGGGTTGTGGCACCCGAGTGTAGATTACGTAGTCAAGACTATGGTCATGACGGTTTTATACAGCCTATTTGAGGCGATATTTGATTATTCCATATGTTTTCTACTTGAAGGAGCATTTTGGTTTTAAGATCAATTAGGAAGTTTATAGGTTTAATCTTAAACAAATCAAGATGGCGTGCATTTGTTATTTTTGAGCACACGACAAACACGTCACATGAAATGCACCCGTGCGTTCTATGTGTGTTTATATTAATTGTTTAGAGTTGGGGGTCGGGGGCATGAGTTGCCTCTCCCGAGTGTAGGTTATGGTAATTCGAAAGGATACTTGATATTTTACAAAATTTCAAAATAAAGGTATCTTTCTACCTGGGGGGGGGGAGGTTACCTAAAAATGAAATTCATTAGTCTAAAAGACAACATAATTTCGGGCTATGGCCATATTTTAGCCCCAATTAATCACTTTAGGCCATCCTAGTTTTGCTATTTTTGTAAGAAGACTACCAGCTAGGAAAATCCAATTCGTAATCAAATCTTAAAGATCTTTTCTTTCTAGTTTGGTAAATGATAGAAAGTGTGTTAATCACGGGTAGATATACATACACCTATAAGAATTATAGACACATAAATACATTATTTACTAGTCTCGCTTCAAATTGGTAAGCTAAAATTACTTTATTTTTTATGGAACTTTGTAATTTCTTACGAAGAACATAGCACAAACAGTTTTACTAATTCTAAATTAACAGTTCTTGTCAATTTTTAGATAGCCTAATCACATGCTTCAAGGTTCAGAAGTGTTCACACATCGATTTCAGTAAATTTAACAGGATACGACATGAACAAAAACATAATCTACTAAATCCTCTTATATTGAAACAACTAAATTTTGAAATAACCACTTCTGAAAATCCAAATGTTTACGAAAGGTTTCATGTGGACTGATTTGAATACCAACTCCTTTTTTCGATTAAACACCTATTTTTATCCTTGTACTACTTTTAGAGAAAACACAGATTCAAAGTTCCAGGAAAATTGCCTCAAAATTTAGTTTGAGCACTATTAGTTGAAAGGATAAAAATGAATGTACAATCCAGTCCCTTAAATTACAAGATTCCAAAGTGCATAAATGAACGAATTACAGTTTTCTGAAGCGAAAATACAGCTTCTGTAAAATACATTTTTATAAAGATCAAAGCAAACCTAAAAATTGAAATCCTAAATAGCTGCTCCACATATGAATTCTTCGTACTGTACAGTTGCAGCCCTCTTTTTGTAATTTGTAGAAAATACAAAATAATTAAGTGTTAATCATTCACCAGACCAAACATGACCATGAAAGGAGGTCAAGTTTAAACCTGATAATGCTATGGTAAGCTACACTAACAAAACAAAATTATTTATGCATTCTCTTGGGGTAAACCTGACCATGAATGTGTCAGATTTTAATCCCATAATTTCAATATTAACCTAAGTCTAAATCCATATGGAGACCTGCTTACTGAGTCTTTTCAATGAACAAGGAACACAAATAAGAGCACCTTTTATCATTAATCTAAGATTCTAAGTCCAACACTTTACTATTTGGACAGTGTTGGGGATATATCTTTGAGTGTTGTCAAAAGATGAATCTAATCATGAAGGAGGTTAGATTCACTCCTTAATGACGCTCTTAGAAGAACATAGCATATTAAGACCTTTTCTGGGCTAAATCTGGCCATAAAAAGGGTCAGATTTAGCTCCATAGATCTCATCTTTTGTTCCTCGTGACAATTATACTATAATTTTGAATTTTTAGGCTTTTATAGAGACATAATCTGATCATTTTAAGAGATTCATATTCCTTACTCTAGGAGGCCTTTTGACTATTTATTTTATGCCCTAGCAGAGGTAACTTCATGGACAGGCTACTGTTTATGCACTATTGTGGGGTGAATTTGACCATTGGAAGGTCAAACTCATCTACCCTAGTGCTAATACTAACCTACCTAGAGACTTGCTTGTTGAATCTATTTATTGACCAAAGAGACTCAATTGAAAGCATATTTTCTGCACATTTATAGAGAGAACCTGACCATAGAGAAGGTCAGATTCTACACCATAGTGCAGCTATTTTAAGAAGTGGAACTACGATTATCAACTACATTTATATACCTCTAATCTGAAATAAACAAAATCTTCCAGCAAAGAAATACTAACAGCAGGACCACATTTATCACACTCACAAACTCTTTATCACACCCACATTGTCACATTATATAGAACAGAAGAAAATCTTCATGTATCAAAAACAACCAACTTATAGTGGACAGCAGATAAAAATTTCAAATCAACTTTTCATTGAGAACAGATGAATAGATACATAACTTCTTTAAGGGTAAAACAGGAGAAAATCTGACCAAATAAAGGTCAGATACTAAAAACTGGAGATCAACACGGCAAACTAACAGGCAACAAGACCCGCAGTAGAGAAACCTAGAAAGTGAGAGCTTGAAAAAACAGAAATTGAAGCAAGACCAGCAAGAAAAGCAGATTTCAAATGGATAAACTTTTAAAACCCAGAAAAAACCAGTCAGCTACCACCCAAGCTCAAGAATATCCAGACTGAGGAAAACCATATTTTTTAGATATTTCTATACCTAATCGAGTGTTCTTTTTGTATAGGAATTCTACTGTGTGTGTATATGAAATTTATGTGTCCAGATTTTCAACAAGGCCTCAAGTTCAAAAAAAAAGGTCCAAAATATGTCGAAAGAAAGTCTATTTATAAGGAGTTCAAAGATGGAATATGATTTTGGCATATCCCTTATCCAAAAGGCTGAAAAATGGTCCTAATAGTACATAGGGTAGCTGTCAACCATATCTTTGGGACAGTTGACCCTATTCTTGAACATTCTTTCTTATCAAAAGACCCTTCTATCCTTAAAATTCTGATTTCCTAACTACATTACCTAATATACCCCCTTGGAGTCCCTGAATTTACCATTGGGTAATCAGGGTTAAACTCACTTGGGTTATTACTTGGACTTTGGTTAGTTAACTCTAGTTAGCTTTCTACTTAACTAGGATCATTAGGTATTAACTCTGATTTAACTTGTTAATTAATTTAGGCCAATTAGCTTAACTTCTTAACCTTAATTAACTGATTCAATTTGGTTAATTCAACTTAATGACCTAAAATCAGAAACTTGATCAATTATTAAGATCAGGTTAACTAATTTGTTTTAGTTAATTAATCTTACCTAGTTTTCCTGGACATGTTTTAGGACTTAGTTAGTTTTTTTAAGAGACTATTAGACTAAGTTAATCTATTAAACAAGTGATTATGGGAAATTATTCTTAACTAAATTAGTCTTGATAAGTCTAGGTTAAATCATGACCAATCATTGTTTTAGAACTGAGTTTTAGCCCAATTGGTTCATTAATTTTCTAATTATTAACTAATTTCAACTTTGTTTAGGGTTTTGGTTGATTAATGAGAGTTAACTAAGTTGTTAAACTTAGTCAGTTTCCTTGTATTAAACATGTTTAAGTTTCACTTGAGCTAGGGGGAATCAGTTTGTTTGAGTTAATTGAATATGCCAATCTTAACCTAAAAGTTAAAATTTAAACTATAATTAATTGGAAGTTAACATATAATTGAGACTAATCATAGGCATCAAAATCAAGGCTAAATCAAACGACGACCTCAAACAACACACGAGCAAAAGAACTAATAGAGGTTGTTTTACTTACAAGCATTTCAACAAATGAATTCAGGGATTTAATCAATCAGTTGTTCATGCACGTTTATTGACAGAATTCACCATCATAAAGATGTCTGGGAATTAGCAGAGAAAGGAAACTAAACAAAAAACCTAATGCTAATCTCGGTTATACAAATTACTAAACTTGAACAATAAATCATACAAAAATAGTGATAAAACCTAAGCTAAATTCAATTGGGACTTTAAACTAAAAAAGAAAACAAGAACATGTAAAGGAAAACAAAAAATCAGAAATAGTGATGTAATAAAGGAAAGCAGCGAGTAAATTACGGCCTATTCATGCTATCGATTAAGAAACAACAGAAAGGAAGTGGAGGATACCAGTTTGACGGGTTTGGACGAACTACGGCGACTAGCCGGAGTTTGGCCAGACTACGGCGACCTCCAAAAGTGACCCTTACTCACATGAATCGACGGCTCTCGTCGAGAACCATCGACTCATGTAAGTTTGAGTCACAGAGTCGCTTGGGATCATCTTCAGCATGTTCTAGGGTTTTGACTGTTTCCTAGATCCGAAATTACTCTTAATTGGGTGGTTAATTGGGGAAATTGATAGTGAGATGGGGTTAAGGGGGAGGAGAGGACCATAGGGTGAAAGTTTGGGGTGATTGGAGGAGGTCCGGTGGCCGGACAGTGGTGGGATTCTGGGGCGGCTAGGGTTTTTTAGAGAGAAGAGAGAGAGAGAGAGAGACGGATGGAGGAAAGGGGGGTGTAAGACTTTGAAGTGAACTGGGGTAGGGGGTGTTTGAAACAGTTAAATACTTTATTAGGGGTTAGTTCCGGACCGTTGGATCAAAAAATTATCCAATGGCTGAGGTGAAAGGAAAGATAAACGGCGTCGTTTGGGTAGTATAGGGGTAGGCCGGGTTGGCTATGGGATTTGGGCTGGGTTGTTTAGTGTTAGGGAGAAGGGAGTTTGGGCCTAGGTAATTTGGCCCAGGTCCGATTTTAAACATATTTCAACTCTAACACTTATTAAAAAAAATGTATTGATTAATTCTAACTTAGTTTTTGTCTAATTATAAATTAATTAAGAGTAATATCATTTGATTTAATACTCATATCATTTAAAGAACAAATTTCACAATTTTGTTAAAAAAAATCAATGAATTAATCATTAAATCTACATTGTGTCAAATAATCAACATTTTTGTTGTTATTTATTTCAATCGATCACAAGTAATATATTGATTAACTCTAGTTTAAATTTTAATTACTGAGTAAATTAAAGGTTGAAATTTCTAGTTAAAAAATGTGATTATTTAGAGAATAATTTTCCGTAATAAAAATGATTGAAGTCATGCACCGAATCATGCGACTTTAAATCATTTCTGAATTTTAAAAGACAAATTATGATTTATGTAATGTAGATAATTCACACACAGACATTGAAATTCAACAAGGTTTATAATCATTAATTAATTTATTGAATTTTGTAGGAACATATAGTAGGTTAAAAATTACATGCTCACAGCTGCCCCTCTTTGCTCGAAAACACGAAGAGTTTTCGGGCAAAGACAAGATGAGCGACAATGAACGACTTTCACCTATTCATATGTTCCATTGTGAAGCGTTTTGAAAAGTTTGACCGAACCCTGCTTCAAAGGTTGCCTACATATCCTTGGCTATAAAGGAATCAGGTCAGTGTAATTCTGGAGGTTTTGGTAGCTGGGACTACCGAGTAGCTGTGGTTTCACTGTGGTTGCTGCTGTTACTGCTGCGGATCTCCTTGTTACACCCAAAGTAAACAAGACGACAGACTAAACTAAAGACCTATTAGCTGCTAGTTACAAAAATCCTATCTAAGACCTGTTCTTGAGTCTTGATCTTCTGCTAGCTCTGACCTGGATCTTAAATGTTTATTAGCCGCAGGTGTTGGTTTCGTCTCTTCGCTTTTCGGACCAAGGCAGGATATACCGAACGGATGACTTCAATCTCGTCCTGAATAGTCCATATCTTCTCCGTATCATGCACTTTCGGATTCAATCTTCTCTTCCTTATTTTGTTCTGTTATTTTGGATCCAAACTTCTTCTTTTGGTCGTCTCGAATTTATTGTGACCTGCGCAAAATCGACGAAAACGAACGAAATTTTCTGCCCCAGTATTCACTAGGAAAATCCCGTGAGTTATTGTAATAAAATCTATGCTACCTTATTATTGAAAGCAATAAAAAGTCGGGAAGGGTGCGCCCGGATTTATTGTGGATACCTTACGCCTAAAGGTAAAATCAACTAGGGGTTGGAGACCCTATGTTGGACAAGATCGACAGGTTATGTCATCGTCAAGAAAAATATCACCAGGTTATGCCGGTGTCTGGGGGGAGGATCAACGGGTTATGCCGTTGTCAAGAAAAGAGATCATCAGGTTATGCTGGTGTCTGAAAAGGTCAACAGGTTATGCTGTCGCCTGAGAAAGAGATCACTGGGATATGCCAGTGTCTGGAAGATGATCAACAGATTATGCTGTTGTCAGGAGGATCACCGGGCGCCGGTGTCCGGGGAGGTCAACAGGTTATGCTGTTGCCTGAAAAAAAAGAGATCACTGGGTTATGCCAGTGACTGGAAGTGATCAACAGGTTATGCTGTTGTCAGGAGGATCACCGGGTTATGTCGGTGTCTGGGGAAGGATCAACGGGTTATGTCGTTGTCAAGAAAGAGGTCACCAGGTTATGCTGGTGTCTGAAAAGGTCAACAGGTTATGCTGTTGTCAGAAGGATCACCAGGTTATGCCGGTGTCCGGGAGGTCAACAAGTTACGCTGTTGCCTGAAAAAGAGATCACTCGGTTATGCCAGTGTCTGAAGTGATCAACAGGTTATGCTGTTGTCAGAAGGATCACCAGGTTATGCCGGTGTCCGGGAGGTCAACAAGTTACGCTGTTGCCTGAAAAAGAGATCACTCGGTTATGCCAGTGTCTGAAGTGATCAACAGGTTATGCTGTTTTCAGAAAGATCACCAGGTTATGCCAGTGTCCGGGAGGTCAAAAGGTTATGTTGTTTCCTGAAAAAGAGATCACTGGGTTATGCCAGCGTCTGAAGTGATCAACAGGTTATGGTGTCGTAAGAAGGATCACCGGGTTATGCCGGTGTCCGGGAGGTCAACAGGTTATGCTGTTGCCTGAAAAAAGAGATCACTGGATTATGCCAGCATCTGAAATTATCAACAGGTTATGTTGTTGTCAGGAGGATCACCGGGTTATGCCGGTGTCCGGGGAGGTCAACAGGTTATGTTGTTGCCTGAAAAAGAGATCACTTGGTTATCCCAGCGTCTGCTTGGCATCAACTGAGGGCTGAGATATCCTTGGTTGGAAAATATTTGGCCAAGAGTTGAAGAACCTACGCTACTTTTAGGGTCGCATCACATTCAACTTCATTTTCTTTTTTTCTTCAGACGCGGGAAAAAATTATTTGGAGGAAACTTCTCTCTCTTTGAAGTCAGTGCTGTAGAGTTCCTTCTAGCTCTTGCGTGATTCCTTTTTATTGCATCTTCCTTTTGCACGGTTGCTTTTGCACCTGTTTTCTATTTTCAGCAAAGAACAATTTTTTAGTTTGAAACGGTGGTCAGTTTTGCAGCCTTGATTTTCAGCTGCTTGATCTCAGTTCTTTTGATGAAGATTTCAACTACTTGCTTGCTTGTCCGCTTGCTGGGGATTGGGTTTCCTCTCTGATTCCAGGGCCTCGGCTTTCCAGATTTCACCATGGTGTTCGGTCACGTGGGACTCAACATTTTATTTTGCCCTTGTAGGCTTTTCACTTGCTTTTCTTTGGAGTTTCGGAGTATTTGGGAGGAGTTTTGGCCCCTCAAATTCTGCTGCGACGGCTAGTCGTGTGGGATTTAACTTTTCCACCTTTATTTCGCCTTTATTGGTTTTTTATTCCTGCCTCCTCTTCCAACTGTAACTTTAGGTCGTTTGGAATACTTCGTCTTTTCAAACCGTGCCAAGATGGTTAGCCACACGGGGCTCAACCTTTCAACTTCAATTGCCTATATAGGCACTTCAATTCAATTTCCTCCTTTTACGGCTTGGAATTTGAAGTATCAACCGTTTCGGCTAGTTGGGATCGACTTGATGCTCCTGACAAAACTGGGTGGCTTTTGCATATCAGCCCATGTCAAACGAAAGCCCTGTAAATCAGTCTTGCCATCTTTTCTTTGCCTTAGTTTCGGGACAGAGTTAGACCGAAAGGGATTCAAAAGAAAAATAAATGACAGAATGGACAACGAATTCAAACAAAAGGGGTCCCTTTCGGGGAAAGGAAATAAGTACTTATCTGGAGTGCATGCGGACTTTAATGAACATGGCATGCCCTTTGGACTGGATGCCTGATCCGTGTAAACCGTCCGACTCTAAGAAATTCATCACAACTTATCACCTCGAGATCTAGAAACCTTGCCCCGGACTGTATCTATGTCAGTGATTCATTATCCTTTTCGATTAGTGGTGCCCTTTGCGAGTTTTCACCAACTAACCTCTCTCATTTCTCTTCTTACCGTCGCCTTGTTGTGCTCTTTGCAATTTTTCACTAAAAAGGCTCTCTCATTTTCAATTTCTCTACTCACCGTCGCCTTATAGTGCCTGTGTGGGTTTTCACCGATAAGACTCTCTCATTTTAACTTCTCTCATTGCTTGTATCTGCTCCGAACAAATGTGTTTTCTAATTTAGGACATCTACGCCGATTGATCGGAAGGACTTGAACAGGGTTTTTGCTGAAAAGAGTTTGGATTGAGCTACAACTTTGGAACCTTTCGTGTGTAAACGTTGCTGATCATAGCATTTGCCCCAGCTTAAACTCTTGGGGAAATGTGAATTTTTTATCTTGGTGTGACTGAACCCCAGGGAGAGGTTGCCTACGTATCCTTTCGGAATCAAGTCGAACGTAGTTTAGGCCGATATCTTGTTTTTGTTTTGGTTTTGGTGTTTTGTGTTTCTTTTTTCTTTTTCCCTTTTTTTTTTTTAACTTTCGGGTTCCAAAGAGGGTTATCAAGGAAGAGTAACCGGCTCGAAGGATTTGCAAAACAGGTAATAGTGTTTGGGTAGTGGGAATAAAAGCCTTCGTCATCCCAATCGGAGAATACCTGCCGATGTATATAGGGATCAGACGTAGTACCTTTTGACGGCATCTGCATTGACAGTCGTTTCAGGGTCATTTCCTTTGATGTCTCCTAGGTATAACGCTCATTTTATAGAAATTTCCTTATGATGTATGGACCTTTCCAATTTGGAGCGAATTTTCCTTTCGCTTCTTCGTGGTGTGGGAGAATACGTCTTAAAACGAGTTGCCCTANAGGTATAATGCTCCTTTTGGTAGCAATTTCCTTATGATGTATGGACCTTTCCAATTTGGAGCGAATTTTCCTTTCGCTTCTTCGTGGTGTGGGAGAATACGTCTTAAAACGAGTTGCCCTACCTCGAAGCTCCTAGGTCGCACTTTCTTGTTGTAAACGCGGGCCATTCTTTGTTGGTATAATTTTCCATGGCATACTACAGCCATTCTTTTTTCATCGATCAGATCTAATTGCTCGATTCGGGTTTTGACCCACTCATTGTCTTCAATTTCTGCTTCGACAATAACCCGAAGGGAAGGAATTTCAACTTCGGCGGGTATCACGGCTTCTGTGCCATAAACCAATAGGTAAGGGGTAGCTCCCACCGACGTACGCACGGTCGTGCGGTATCCTAATAATGCAAAAGGCAACTTTTCGTGCCATTGTCTAGATGTTTGAATCATTTTCCTCAGGATTTTCTTGATGTTCTTGTTTGCTGCTTCGACTGCACCGTTTGCTTTGGGTCGGTAAGGGGTCGAGTTGCGGTGTGTAATCTGGAACTGCTCACACACCTCTCTCATCAAGTTACTGTTTAGATTTGCGGCGTTGTCGGTGATGATAGTTTTTGGGATACCAAAACGACAGATGATATTGGTGTGCACGAAATCCACTACCACTTTCTTAGTGACAGCTTTGAACGTGACGGCCTCGACCCATTTCGTGAAATAGTCAATAGCGACCAAAATGAATCTGTGCCCGTTTGAGGCCCTTGGCTCGATTGGCCCAATGACATCCATTCCCCAAGCAACAAATGGCCAGGGTGCTGACATGGGATGCAGTTCTGAAGGTGGCGCATGGATTAGGTCGCCATGTATTTGACACTTATGGCACTTCCGGACGAAACCGAAGCAATCTTTTTCCAAGGTCATCCAATAATATCCAGCCCGCAAGATTTTCTTTGCGAGGACGTACCCATTCATGTGGGGACCGCATATTCCCGAGTGGACCTCGCCCATGATTTTCTCGGCTTCTTTGGCGTCTACACATCTTAACAGATTTAAATCCGGTGTCCTTTTGTACAGTACTTCCCCACTTAGGAAGAAACCGCTGGCGAGCCTTCGGATTGATCTCTTTTGATCTCCGTCGGCCTGTTCAGGATATTCTTTGGTCTTTAAAAACCTCATAATATCATAATACCATGGTGGGATGTCGGATTCGGCTTCGACCGTGTTGCAGTAACCATGTCGCTCTTTGATTTGGATCTCCAACGGGTCTATGCGGACATTACCTGGATAGGGTAGCATTCCAGCTAGAGTGGCAAAGCCATCTGCTAACTCGTTATGGAACCGAGGAGTATACCTGAACTCGACAGTTTTGAATCGTTTACTGAGATTCTCCACATGCTGTCTATAGGGAAGGAGTTTGACATCTCGAGTTTCCCACTCTCCCTGAGCCTGCTTGATGACCAAATCGGAGTCCCCTATGATCAACAAATCTTTTACATCCATGTCAATGGCCATGTTCATGCCCATTATACAAGCTTCATATTCGGCGGTATTGTTTGTGCAGAAGAAACGGAGACAGGCCGTGGCTGGGTAATGTTGCCCCGCGGGTGAAATCAAGATTGCCCCTATCCCGGTACCTTTCGCGTTGGACGCTCCATCGAAAAACATTTTCCAAGTGTCGGCGCCTTCCGAGATTACTTCAACGGAATTGATTTCTTCATCCGGAAAATAAGTGTTTAAAGGTTGGTATTCGTCATCGACCGGATTTTCGGCTAGATGATCGGCCAATGCTTGGGCTTTTATAGCCGTGCGAGTGAC